>OY293308.1:28895959-28976966 GCA_958502075.1 Orchestes rusci | reverse complement strand
GATCATGGATCAGACGGCGAAAAACAAACAAGCGCCGAAAGCGACGAACCATCTGGAAAAAAAAAAAAACGAGCAATTTCCGTTGACAGTGATAGTGAGAACGAGAGTGGTGATGAGCAACCAATGGATGGACACTGAAGAATTCCCAAAGTTTGGAGCAGCTCAAACCAAACGTAGCAAAACTACAGGCCAGTTCAAGAAACAGCCCCATAAAAGCTCCTACGTACAGATCACGTCAAAAATCCCAGCATTTATGGATGAATAGGAATGATGACTGGACACAACACTCAAAGACATTGGAGTGTCATTCGATAAGGCGACCCTGATGAAAGATGCTACAAAAATCTATCCAAAGACGGTGGAATACTACAGTAAGCTGACCAATCACCTGAATCCAGTGCCAATTTTGATGAAGTTTACGCAGAACTCAAAGAGCAAGGGTTCGATGATGTCATCATCATCAAAATGACCAGTGCAAAGACGAAACAGCTACTACCTCTGTACCTAGCAAAAACAAAAAAAAAGGATATCTTCGATGTGAAGTACTTGTGCCACCAGGACATCAAACGGGAGACCAAGAAAAAAATGACCAGTGCCCCTCTGTGCTAGCGATGTCAACGCTATGGGCACACGCAACGTCACTGCACCTACCCATTCAGATGTGTTGAATGCGCCGAAAACCATTCCACCATAAATGCACACTGGAGGCAACAGGGATACAAATAACGTCACTTGTGCCAACTGTATGAAGAAGGGTCACCCAGCTAGCCACCGGGGATGCATTATGTGCCCAAAAGAAAAGAAAGAAGAAAAACAAACGAACCAGGATAACACCCAAGGTCACATAATAGAAACAACAAAAACATCGATCGAAACCTGGAACCACAAATCAGGAAACATCCAAAGAAGCTCAGGGCATTGAAGCAATAATTCAACTGGTGATAAAAAATCTCGAATCAGATTTCCGGAGGCAAATTCGTAATGCAACGAAACCCTCCAATTACTAAAACAACGCTGAAAATTATATCATGGAACATGCAGAGCACAGCGAACAAAAAAAGAAGGCCTACAAATTAAAAATAAGGGATGACTATTATCCTGATGTCTGGGCGATACAGAAAACCTGGCTTACCCCTAATCAACGCCTCTTACTGGACGGATACCAGGTGTACCAGAAGGACTGAAAACATGCGAAAGGAGGCGGTGTCGCGCTCCTGGTACGACGCTCCCTCACATTGTCAATGATCTGGAGGATAAAAGAGTGAAGCTATTACAGTGGAGATAAAACAATCGGATGGAAACGTATGTGTAACACCTGCATATAGCCCCCATGGAAGCACCATCAACCAACAAGACTTCTACACACTACTATGAGGGAGAGAACCAAGAATCATTGTGGGCGTCTTGAACGCCAAAAATTCCATTTTGTACTCTACTATTACCACCAGTAGAGGGCGAATACTGGCAGAGATCTGTCACGAGAACCAGGCGGCCACTATTGGACCAACCATTCCTACTCTCCTGTCAAACTCTGCCGGAAAATCAGATAAACTGTACATTGCCATTAACAAAAACCCAAGAAAGCAGATCACGGTCGAAACTAGTGAAGAGGGCAATTCTGACCACAACCCGATCCAGGTCATAGAATCAAGGTTTTCTGATGAAAACTTCCAACGATCCAAAAAGCACAACAAATGGGAGCAATTCCACAACTGGCTAGCAAACAATATGAATCCGGTCAACATCATCAACACAAAGTGCCAATTGGACAAGATAGTCAAGGAACTCCAAAAAGAAATATGGCAGGCTATTGACCAGGCCACCATCGAAGTACCCATACATAAAAACCGATGCTCCATCTCAAAACACAAAAACCAACCTGCTAAAGGAAAACAGAAGACGTCGACGTTTCTACGCACGAACGTCAAATGATGATGACAGAGTCCAGTTAAACCGGCACAGTCAGGGACTTAACGAAGCTCTTCATAGATGAAGGAGTGAAAAGTGGTAACAAAGTGTTAGGGCCATAAGTACCAAAGAGGGAACCGCCTGGAGGCTACAAAAAACATTGCGCATCAAGAGAGTGCAAGTAGGGGGTACTTGCACTCTCTTGATGCTACATGGTGAAAATGGTATTGCATACACGTATTCTGTTGAAGCCAATGCCCTTGCGTATTCGCTTGAAATGGAGGACGATAGAGAGGATGACGAATTCGTTGACAAAGCTGGAGAAAATTACTTCAAACTGTGCCGACTTACTGTATCTGGAAAAGTGAAAAACCCCACCAACCTGGAAGAAGTGAAGTTTATCATCAAATCTATTAGCAGTAGAAGGAGATGGCATCTCAAATAGTGAGATAAAGAGTCTGCCACCTAAGGCAGTCATGAAAATTGCCAGCATCTGTAACGCAACACTACGGCTCCAGTACTTGCCAAGGTCTCAAGAATGCAGTTTGGTGTTGATTGGGAAACCCATGAAACCTCGTATTTTTCCACAAAACTACCAGTCGATCAGTCTGCTGTCCACACTAGGTAAAATATAGAACGAGTTATTTTCTCCAGACAACAGGAGGAATCAGAGGAGCTGAAGATCATCCAAGATGAACAATTTGCCTCCAGATCAAGTATCTCATCAGAGCTGCAACTACTGCGTATGACGGAGATTATCACTAGTGCCCTTAACAACAAAAAGAACATTTCTTGATGTCGTCAGGGCATACGGACGTGTTTGGAACGATGGATGAGCAGGGAAAATGCTAAAGATGCAATATTTCCTGGACAAGACCCACCTAGTGATCGACCATCTGAAGGAAAGGATCTTCCAAGTCCCTGTAAACGATCAACTCTCTGACGAGGTGCGGATGACGGCGGGTTGCCTCAAGAACCGTTGTGAGCCCACATCTCTCCTCGATCTATACAGCCAACTTTCCAAGAACAGCACACATGAACATCGCCATGTATGACGACGATATAGCTATCACTGCCATGTCCCTCAACGCAGACATGGCGACCAAACATGTTCAACGTCACCTGAACCTGGTGGAGCAGTGAGCTTTTAAATGGAAAATGAAGTTCAACAAGTTGTGTTTCAGAGGGGCGTGAAACAATCCAACAGAAAACTTCAACTTGACGAACAGGAAATCGACTTGCCACCCATAGTAAAGTACCTGGGCATTTTGATGGACTTTCGACTCAAGTGGGGTCACTACGTGGCAGCCACAAGAAAAAAGGTCCGCGGTCAAATGGCCATGCTGAATCCAATGATTTCCGGAAAAGTGAAGTCAACCCTTGCTGCAAGCTATCATCTGAGCAGTAGCCAGAAGTCAGACCTCCTATGCCTCCACAACATGGGGATGTTGTGCGGTATTTTACATCAGAAACTTAGAGGGAAATGCAAACATCGCCTGTGCTGAGGCCTGGTGCCAAACACAACCGATAATCCACTAGCACCAGGGGTCTTTCTGGAAACTATATTTTGTCGGTTTACCAAGGACTCTGTGAGTGGCAAATGTGGATGTCGGGAGGCAATGCTCGAGTGTTCTGTGGTTACGTGGCGTGCCTACATTTCCGAGCGAACTGCCTCAATGGAATGCCAGTATACAAAGAGGAGGCCCAGATGATGAGATGACGCAGAGCCCCTCCAGAAAGTAACGAACGAGGGCGAAAACGATGGAGAAACTGTGTCAGAACTATCATGGTCAAAAAGAATGGGATCAAAATACTCGCCTTAGACTCCCAATCCTGTGTCTCTAAAAGGTCTTTACAAAATCCTACCACATGTTGCTGATGTCAAAATAAGCCGATTTAACGCAACTAACCTCAGACCGAAATGTTACCATTCCCAAGATACGGGGTGATCAAGTTTAAAATAAAAAATTGAAATTTGTCATTATCTTGGACACTTTTGGCATATGGAAGTTTTGTGGTATAAGAAATTCTCAGTTATTTTTTGAAATCTTTCATTCAATTAAAAGATTTTCCAGACGACTTCAAGTGAATAAGGTGTCAAAGTTCGCTCAAGTAAGCCGGTTTCGAGATATTTCTATTTGAAGAGTTCCATGACAAACCAAAAATTCCACTTTACAGGACCTTTTGAAAAAAATATTTTTACAGAATTAACTAATGTTTCTGAGGTCAAAATAAGCCGATTCAAAGCAACTTGCCTTTGTCCAAAATTGCTCCATTTTCGAGATACAGAGTGGTAAAGTTGTAAGCCGAAAACGGAGCAATTTTAAAGAAAGGTGAGTTGCTTTAAATCGGCTTATTTTGACTTCAGGAATATGTGATGGTTTTGTGGCATATGGAACTCTTTAAATGGAAATATCTCGGAAACGACTTATCAAAAAAATTTCTACGTAATTAGTAAAAAAGAAAATGAAAATAAATTATTTCCCTGTAAAATAAGATTTCTTATTGAATATTTTGAACTTTTAGTGGCAATATCTCGAAAACCATAGAGTTTTTACAAAGGACATATTATGTTTTTCTGGATGCTTATAAGTTGGTTCATCACCCCTTTTAGTATTATCGTTGACTTTCCGGACACCCTGTATGTATTATTATTGGACAAGATATCCAAGCGATAGTGTTCCTTCTCAAATAGACAAAATTCAACAAAACTGAACGGTTGATGATATTACTTATCCTACTTACATTCTCGAAGGAAATAGACTCTTTTGAAACTAAATAAAATAAGCCTTTTTTCTTGGATGGATACTTACGAGACGATATGAAAACATGCTTGATTAGGAAATGAGATTTAAAAAGAAAAATCTTTTCATGAGCACATAGATCACAAACGTTTGCGAATCCAAAAAAGTGTTAGATACAAAAGTTAGAAGAGTAGATAATTTCATAAGCTGAAAAATCGAAAATTTCATCAGCTCTCCACATCTTGGCTCTTCTCCTAGACGTGGGAAGTCTTAGTGTGTTTAATGACTAAATATTTCCAACAACTTTCTGAAGAAACCTATCTGCTCACGCACTCTTCAACTCTTTTATCAACTATTGGACTAAACTCTTATGTGCAGGGTCTTAGATTATATTTACGTGGCTTATAGAGCTTTTATTTTTCAAGTTGCCAAAACAGTTTTATATAAAAGTTGTAGGTTTTATCCTATGTTATCTTCTGAAGTTTTCGAATAAAATAATGTGGCATCGATAAATAGAAAAATCTAGACTTCAATTTTTCTAAATGGAACATCCTGCGATAAAATGAATGATCTTTCTTGAGATATCTTTGTTTTAATTCATACATGATTTGCAAGGAAGTTTTATAAAGTTATCAATAAAACCATGAAAACAGGTGAATATGATTAAAGGGACTGCTACAGTCAGATCATATTCACGTGTTTTGATATCTCAAGAATGGCTCGACATCATCCATATAATATACACGGTTTTTCATTATTATTGCGAAAAGGATGGTGATGAGTTTCCTCGCTTTAAAATAAGAACAGAACTTCCTTGGTTGATTTGAAAGGTCTATTGCTAGACTTTCAATTTTATAATATTATACAAGGGGTTCGTGAAACAAGAACTCGTGAAATACTATCAAGAGTCAACCACCTTTTTTTTTGGTTTTGGAGCAAAGTGGCTAATAAAAAAAAATTAGATCTTATCGGAAGATTAACTCCAAAATTTCAACTCAGTATTCCAAATCTCATTTTTTCTGTTAATTTTGCGGCTAACAAGAGGTGAGATTAACCAAAAATTAAAATATACGACAAAAAGTCAATCTTTTAAAATTTTCAAAGATTCAAATTTTCTTCGGATAGTTCTGTTTCAGGGTTATTAGTAAATTTGGAGCACATTTTTTAATAATCATTCAACGTTGATCAAAAATGACTGTTTGCTCTCCCTTGATTTTATGTTTTTACATTTTTGAGGAGCCCTGTATAATTGATTGATTGATTGATAAAATACTTTATCGTCATAAATGAACGTCATTTACTGTCAAAGCAGTAAACAGTGGTATACTATAAAATAAAGTGAAAAATGGTACATAAAATATTAAATATATAAGTAGTGTTTTATAATAGCATCAAAATACGATGAAAAGTACCAGTTTGGAAATACAATTAGGAAAAGCATGCATATAAATGATTGAACAATATAACGAAGACAAGTTTAGTATGAAGAAGATCTGAAAAGTATCACAAAAATATTCTGATTAATTATAATAAGCCTTCTCATACAATAACCTGCATAGAGGTGTCCGAATCTTTTAATTGATGTACTACCAGTTATTCTTGAAGGCAGAGAGTTGAAAATTCCATCCATCATGAATAATGGATTTTTCAATAAGGGATGATGATGGTCTGACAAGAAGAAGATTGTTGCCCTGACGAGTCAAATGATCATGAGAAGGACGAGGCAATCTACTCTGAACTTTAATCAAATCAAAAAAATCAAATCAAAATTGCTTTATTGTTTGAAATATAGAATATTTGTAACAAAGCCAAGTTAATAAGTAAAGTGAATACAAGGAGGACAAATTAATTACTAAAATAATAACACAACAAATACACAAATAAATAAATAATAACACAAATACAAAATCAAAAATCTCCAACGGAAGGACGAACTGTATAATCGGAACATGAAATTATCCTAATTATATCACAATAATATCTATTCAGATAAATCATCGGCATAGAATTCAGTGGTATCGTAGTAGGCCTTTTCTTTAAGAATCCGATTCACTCTTGCCTTGAACACACGAAGTGATGGCGACGTTCTAATGTCTCTTGGCAGATGGTTGAACATCTTGATAGACTCATAGATCAACGAGTTTTTCGACAGCGAGTATTTCGGAATGGGCAATGGAATCAGATCGGTCTCACGAAGCTTGTATCTGGTTTGTCTGTCCTGGATGCGGTGTTTCCTGAAGATCAGGCAAACAGACTCCAAGATGAAGATGCTTGGAAGCGTAAGTATAGCATGTTGTTTGAATAAGGGCCTGCAAGATTCTCTTATTCCCACTCCGTATAAAAATCGTACAGCTCTCTTCTGAAGAACAAAGACGGACTTGAACAAGGCTTGGCTGCAAAAACCCCAAAAAGGAACTCCATATCGAAGAAGACTGTCAATCAGAGCAAAATAGGCGGTCCGAGCAACCATTTCACCTAATTCGCTGGATATTATTTTGATGGCATAACAAGCCCTTGCTAGTTTCTTGCTCAGTTCTTCAATGTGGGCTGAGAACTTGAGCCTATCATCAATGTAGATGCCCAAATATTTCACTGAGGGTTTCTGTTCCAAGTTTCTACCATCGATAGTCAGAGGGCCACTGTCGTACTTGAAGCTCAGTAGATTGGTCTTGTTAAAGTTGAGGGATAGTCGGTTTGCATCACACCACTCTTTGACTCTCAACATGTCCTCTGCTACCATACTCGTCATGGTTTCATTATTCTTATGCGTCCACAATATGACGGTTTAAAAACAATAGTTGGTGCCTCCAAAATGAAAATGGACGTCAGAGTCAATATTTTATACCTTGTAAACAGGGGTTTGCACGATTCGCGAGGAGGCACACCATACAAGGATCGAAACGCCCGCTTCTGCAGGACAAACAAAAGATTCAATAAGGATTGACTACATTGCTCCAAAATGCAACTCCGTAGCGCAAGTGTGAGTCCACCAAAGACTAAAACACACTCCTTGCCAATCCAGAATAAAAATCAATTTTCTCATCGTTGCTCCTATCTTTCCAGAAAGCAGACTTTTTCATCAAGAATCACTTTTTGTTGTTTCTTTCAATTTTTTGTCCATTTCACCTCCGCGGACATACTGTATACACAGGATACGTGATTAAAAGAATTTAAAACTTAACAGAAAAACAAAATTTGAAATATCAGGTTGATATTTCAGAAATAGTCTTTGGATAGGATTTGAATTAACCTTTTATTCTGATCACCTCTTTGCTCAAGAATAAAATCAATTTACTCATGATAGTATTTAACGTTTTCTAGTTTTTCGCCCCTTCTATATAATATTTTCAAATTCGAAGTATGGCAATAGAACAAACCAAGCAGAACTTTTATGAAGAGTGACTTTTGGTAAAAAAATGAAATGTTTGGTCGATTATACCTATAGGGTGCTCTATTAGTGGACAAACTGTGTAGCATTGGTAACTCGTTAACCATGAGAGATACAACGTCGGTTAAATAGAGGCAAAGTTGCGCCATTTGAATTTCAAAAAAACGCCGCCTCGAAACTTGCAAAAATACGAATACTTCCGGAAATATCCGGTAATAACCGATTCTTCGAGATCCTTTATTTTCATCTGAATTTATTCAAAGAGATAATTAAAAACGAATGACACATTTTCATGGCCACTTTTTCTGCTCTTGAAGAAAGCATGATCGAAATTGATTTCCGACGTTCCGAATTCTCGCAACCATCATCAATTTTTTTTCAAATATCCACCGAACTGTTTTAATCCATTTTTTGGTAACTCCTGGCTTCCTGAAAATATTGATTCTTTGATTATTTTTATTTGTCTATATACGGTGTGTCCACTCTGTATTAGGTATCGATGATTTTTTGTTTAAAACACACATTCTGGGATTTTATCAACATCTTATTAATTAGAACGTACAGGAAGACTCAATGTGCAGTATAAGTAATAAATTAACAAATTAACAAAAAAAAAAAAACAAAACAGTAACATTTTTTTTTTGAAAATGAGAACAGGGAGGTTTTTGGTCATTCTAATTGAGATTAAGTCAGTTTTTTCGTAAAAAATCCCCTAATACGATTTTCTGAAATTTGACCCACTTTGAACCCCCATAATCACCCCAAAGTACGTCCCTGGAACTGATTTGGAATAATGTCAAAAAGTGTTTGACGAGACCTAACAAACAAAAAAAAAAGATGAAAATCGGTTAATAAACAAAAATGTTACAGGGGTCGGACACACACACAGAGTGGACACCCTGTATAAACTTTTTTCAAACGTGAAGCTTCTTTATTCAAGCTTATCAAGTCACAAGTTCTTATTCTGAATGGATCCAACACTTTTTTTACGTGACTTATCCGTATCATCTTTCTGCATTATTTCAAAATGACAAGAGGTGTGACATCTGATGATGATCGCGAAAATTATAATCATCGGTTATCAATTTCGATCCTGCTATCTTGAAGAGCAGAATGAGTGACCTTGAAAATGTGTCATTCGTTTTAAAATATTTCTTCAAATAGATTCAGAACAAAATACAAAAATTCCGAAAAAATCGGTTATTGTCTCGAAATTTTCCAAGTTTCAAAGCGGCATTTCTTTGAGATTCAAAATGCGCAACTCTGTCTCCATTTGACCCAGGTTGTATCACTCACGGTCAAAGAGTTAACAATGTTATATACTAGAATTTGCTATACCCTGCATATTTGGAAGCAGGAGAAAAAGATCTTTCAATTTCACGCATAATATACAGGGGATCCTATTTAAAAAAATTGGAGTTGTCTGAATCTTACCATTTATCGATGCCACATTTTTTTTGAAAACTGCAGAAGATAACTTAAAAAATAAACCTAAAAATTTTATAAGAAACTTTTTTCATCTTGAAAAATAAACGCTATATGAGCCACGTATAATCAAAGATCGTGTAGCTATCAAAATTTGTGAAATATATGAAAAAAACAGAACTTCTGGCATGACTTACCTTATATTCCCCATTTCCCTTCTCCTTTATTTTTGCAACACAAATCATTTTTTTTTCACAATATCGTTAATGAACAGGTTGCTATTGTGGTATAGATTCTGATATAACACATTGGCTGCCATGTGAATCGCCGGTGATACCCAAACACATTAAACTCGGAGACTGCGTGAATCACATGTGTTTCAGATACAGTATACTTCTCAATTGGAGATTTGTCTGCTTGGCCTGGAAATTGAGTTCAACTACTCATGCTGTGGCATACAGATAATATAGACAATTCATTAAAACATAACCGGTTGCCTATTTTTGTAGCTGGAATTCACGTTAAACTGTCATTTCATTTACTTTATTTTTTGCAAGAAAAAACGTCTTTTTTTTTGGTTGTTTATTAGCTTAGTATGTCAATGAAGCTTTCTTTACCACGCTTTTGTGATAATTTAGGTTTGGCCCCTGAAAAATGTTATTCACCTCTTATGGAGGCAGCCAAATGTGATAAGTAGCATGTTTACTCGTCGCATGCTACTTTCATCTGAAATCCGTCCAAGGTAATTCAGATTGCATCGATCATAACACTGCAATCCCTTCAATATCCTTCTTTCATCAGTGGTACACTCAAATTACCTGGGAAGAAGTGGTTATTGTTCATACTAGTATGTATTCAAATAATAAATAATAACATAGGTATATTTTTTTAGTTGTTTTCTTTGACTTCTGACAGTAGATGATTTTTGTCTTTTGGGATTCGGTTCAGTCGAATGTTCAGTATAAAAAACGGGAAAAGTATTATGTATATCAAATTACTGTCAAAGGAATTTTTTCATTTGTGAATGTTTCGATTGGGTTTCGATATCTTTATCAACGGTAACAGACAGATGTAACAACTTGTAATACAAGGAATAGAATTTTTAACTTGCCACAAAACGCAACCAATTGAAAAACATGTGATACGCTGTTAACTGACTTGACGTTGTTCACTTACTATTCATTTCCATCAAGACTATAACAACAGCACATACGTAAATACTGACTTCAAAAAATAAGAAATTCAGGAAATGGCTATCAACAGATAAGCTCGTGCCAAACTGGATGGATTTGAGGTATATAATTACAGTAATGGTATCTTTGTCAATTATTATTTGATGTTTTGAGCAATAATATCCTGTATATGAATAACGAAAATAAATTTTCTCTTTTTTGGTATTATGACATAAAATTCAGCTGTGTTTGGAACGTCCCGCGCCCATAGAAAAGAGAATTGATTCTTTTTCCTATGCCCGCACCTCAATTCATGACGGATCATTTTTTTTAAAGGATTTTCTCAATTTGCCGAAGTCAAAGAGTTATGTGTGGTTTACATTGAATTTTTATCGAATTGGGCGGCTCAGAAATTGACCGATCATTTTCTATTCATTTACATCAAATTCATCAAATGTCAATAATTGGCTGCTGAAAAAAAAACATTCCTACACATGGAATTGCCCTTTTTCCTTCTCCATTCAAGCTGTCCAAGCATTGAACGGCAAATGAATCTATAACATAAGCAAAATCAACATTATAACAAACCGCAAAGAAACGGTGCAAAACGTCAGTTTATCTAACTTCCAAATCCAGTCCAAATTTGACTTCTAATTTCTACTTGCATTTGTCAAGCAAAAATTCGATATCGGCTTGAGCGTAACTTTGGACGCAAATTCAATGTGCATTGTAGCATATGATTCCCGTTTGCAAAGCGGAAACTCAACAGATCCACTACGAAATGAAATTCAATGTAAACTAGGCATTAGTTGTATGTATGACTCATGTCTAATGAAGAATATGATAGCTTGTTTTGATCAAAGAAAAGATCAGAAGATCGCATAACATCTTAGCTAGCGAAGTTTATCAATAAATTCAGAAGCAGGTCACTGCCTTGGCAATGTAAAAGGAAACCAATTAGTGAAACACCAAAAAGTTCCGCTGAAACTTCGTAGAAACATTTTGAAACGATAATGATATTCAATATTCCTAAATTTTTCAGCATATTTCACAAAATCGCGGCACATCATTATTGGAGGCAGCAATAACGGTTCAATTTAACAATAATTGGGAGTTGTAAAATACCTGGACGAAAATTAAATTTTTCCACGGATTCATATTGAGACGTCCCACGGACAATTAAATGGAGTATGATATGCAGGATGTTTCAAAACAAATAAGTCATTAAGCAACTCCAATATATATTTTGAGCCAAAATGATACAATTGTGCCTTATAATCACCAGTAAAATCTGAATATTTACTGGGATAGAGGACATTGAAGTCAAAAAAAGTTTTTTGTTTCCCCTGTATAACTTTCACAGTTTTTGTTGATGTAGAAAATGGGTTTCTTGAGAAGACGAATCACATGAAATTATCGGTTTTGTTCAAGGTATTGCCAGATGGCACCATGTCCACACATTTTTGAATAAAAACGCGAAGTAACTACCTGTCATCAAAATGTTTGTCTTGGTCACATTCCTTGATTGTCCGATCATTCATTAGCAAAAAGGTATGAGTACTACTTTCATCTTCCTAACTCCAATCGTTTCCAAGATTTTTGCATTTCATTGTTTACCCTCTCAAGTACACTGCAAAGGGTATACCTCTATTATAGGAAAAACTACAATAATTGTTTAGCTTGATTGTGATATTTTGGCCCTACATACAGGGTGTCTCACGGTCTATGGTACCTTAGACGTTTACGGAAAACTAGACATAGGATCGATCTGAAAATTTGACTCAGCACATAATCGAGTATGATCTATATTTTAAAAATATTTTCGGTTCTGCAGTGTTGCCGCTTCTACCCAAAAGTTGTGGCAACTTTCTTATTTTGAATGGACCACCCTGTATATTATTATTTTTTTGGATTCCTTGACTGATTCTAATCACTTTTGCTTGATATATTCCTATACCTATCGGCAGCGGTTTTCGAGAAAAAAATCAATTTATAATATTTTTGTCGTAAAAAACATCATTGGATTGAGTTCAATAATTTCGTACTTGGAAACGGTGGAGAGTTGAAATTGCTATGTCGACAACAGGAAGGTAGGTTTATATGGTTTCAATGAAGAAACCGATCTGTAAATTTACAGGGTGCTTCAAATTTATTAATCTTTTTCCTATACACAAAAATGATAAAAAAGCTATTTTTTCAAATGGAACCCCCTGTAAATTACTTGAAAAATGAAAAGACCAATAAATTTCCTTTCAAATGGTATTCAATATTCCTATACCTTAACCTTCAGGTTCTACAAGAAAAATGCATTTGTCTAAAAAATAAATTATACTGGTATCATTGATATGAAACATAATGTAGTTGCAGTTTGCTACTAAAAATAAATTGTTATTGCTGTGTGACCTGGCAACTATAGGTTGCCCTAGAAACTACATTATGTTTCATATCATGTATACCAATATAATTTATTTTTTAGTAAAATGCATTTTTCTTGTAGATCCTGAAGGTTTAGGTATAGGAACATGGGATACCATTTGGAAGGAAATTTATTGACCTTTTGATTTTTCAAGTAATATACAGGGGGTTCTCTTTGAAAAAATTGTTTTTTTATAATTTTTGTGTGAAGGAAAAAGATTAATAAATTTGAAGCACCCCTGTATATTTTCAGATCGGTTTCTCCATTGGAACCATATAAACCTACCTTTCTCTAGTCGGCATAGCAATTCTAACTCTCCACCGTTTTCAAGTACGAAATTATCGAACTCAATCCACTGATGTGTTTCACGACAAAAATATTATAAATTGATTTATATCTCGAAAACCGCTGCTGATAGGTATAGGAGTTTATCAAGCAAAAGTGATAAGAATCAGTCAAGGAATCCAAAAATATAATAGAATACAGGGTGGTAACATAAGAAAGTTGTTACGACTTTTGGAAAGAAGCGGCCACACTGCAAAACTAAAAATAATTTTAAAATATAGATCATACTCGATTATGGGCTCAGCCAAATTTTCAGGTCGATCCTATGTCTAGTTTTCCGTAAACGTCTAACGTACCATAGACCGTGAGACACCCTGTATTTATATGCAGATACTCGATTGCTCAATATTTTCTCAACACCTTATATTCAGGGTCCACATTTTCGAGTTTCATGAAGAAGAAATCGTGAGAGAATGTATCAAGTGGACCTGGCATAGAAAAGCTGTAAATCAATTCTATTGAATATGCGTGAAATCAAATAAAATTGAGGTGAAAACAAGTACTACTGGTATTTACTGACAGAAATAAAAAAAATCAATAGAAATGGAGCGCATCTTTTCTTAGGTGAAATATGAAACTAGATAGGTAGAAACTTTAGACTGGAAACTCTACCATGATCTTCTGCTCTCTTCATTCAGGGTGATTTTCAAGTTAGTAGTTTCCTTAAAACACTGTATAGAATGCAAGACAATAAGATTTTTCGTACTATTTTTTTTAAATTTTTGTGTAAATTTGATTTATTGGTCGAAAGAAGTGTACCAAATTTTGTGGAAATATTCGGAGTGGAGAGAGAGTTATTGTGAAAAGGGCTTTTTTAAAAAAAAACTTCTACACCCTGTATTTTGGAAACGAAGTATTTTCCAACTTAAAAATCATCCGGTATAAACAAAGGATCCTATAATTACTATTGGAATGATCCCGAAACAATCATTTACATTTGCCACATTGGGAAAAGCATTTAAATATCTTGCTCATGGTACAAAAAGAAACAAGGTATGCCAGCGCGCATCTCAGCATCTCATTGTGACGTCATTCGCGGCAAAGATACAGTATTGTCATATTGACGATTTATCGCAAATGGGCTACTTTTGAGAAACACTATTTGACGACAAAATTTCAAGAGGAATCGCTTAGTGGTTTTTGAATCACTTACTTTGATTTGAAGCTATTTTCCGCTTTATCTATTTGCCTTAAATCCAACATAATCTAGTGATCTACTTATATTCTAAAACCTTCTATCGCGAGGTGTACAGTATTATTTGCACGTTGGCAACGTTGACTGGACGTGATGTCAGGTGTCAATTCGTGACATGAAGAACGAGTCTACATAAAGTCGAACCAATAATGTTGATTTGAATTCTGATTGATCTAAATTGAAGGAATAATTTATCTTATCGCTTATTGCTACGTTCGTGATTTTGTTTCCAAGTGATATTTAAATCTGGTTTTTGATTGCTTGATATCATACTTCAATAAACATGGAAAAGTTGGAAAAATATAGTAAATTACATAAAAATGAATGAAGACAAAAAGTTAGTTTTCAAGGTATGTTTTGTTATTTTGTATTTGAAAGTATTCATGAAAAGAATTTTTTTTAATCAAGAATGAATTCCTTTGTAACCATGGTTACTATGAACAAAATTGCCGCCTTGTATCTTTCTACCATGATCTTGCCTTTCACCTCATAAAGCTTTCTCCATTTAAAAATGATCTTCTAGTAACAATTTCCATAAACACGCATTATCGGGTTTAGGTTAGGTTACGAAGGGGTATGCCCTGGTCCACAGTTTTATGCTTCGCAGTGCTTTCACTCGGAGGCCAGATGGCCCATTGTGGTCCCTTATCGGGTTTGATTGTTCTGATTTTGGAGGATGCTGATCCTCTACAACTTGCCAGCTTATCCGATGTGATGGTAAGAACGGTCTCGTTCCAAACCATATCACAGCCATTGAAGGGGACACTCATAAACATGGAGTTGACTTTATGACGCGCTTTCTCTTTGTTTTTTTTCTGTGGACACAAAAGGGTCGTTTTTATTTTTATTGTCATTTAGGTTTATAGGTTAGCTCGCAGGCAAGGTTGTTGCTATTCTTTCTATGTTTCTTGGCTTAACTTCTGGGCAATTCGCCAGCTTGATTTGGTTACGACCCCACTCCACCAACCGGAGGTTAATAATTTAAGGTAAGGTTAAGTTGACTGTCAAAATTTGGTAAAAAATTTCTACTGAGGCTTGGCAACGTTGCTTTTTGGTTTTTTTCACCTTTCTATCAGATCCGTTCAAAAATACCGTAATTGCGAATCGACAGAAAATCGAGGTAGTAGAAAAGCAGAGGAAGTATGACTTGTTATTGAAATAAAGAACATATGGTTCGAAAAATGCATTATGCCATCAAGACAATTCCGTTATTTACTTCTACTATGAGACGTATACACAAGTAATCAAGGCTCTTTACCTTGGCTAAGCTCGTTATCCAAATCAGATAATTCAGATTGCTCAGATTCAATCAATGTAGATGCGAAAGGATGTCCTGGAGCGTTCGCTGATTAGAACTGAAGCACATGTTTACATAAGTAATAGCATCTATGTAGATTTCTGGGACCTATCTTGTCTTTTGCAATATACAATAAATACAATGATGAGATGTTTTCATTAGCTTATATTATAATGGTATTCTATATGGAAAAATGTACTGTTACAATAAAGAAAAAAAGGTTGAAATTCCACAACATTCAGTTATTCTGTAGGAATTTTAATTCTTACGATAATGTAGTCATCAATTCGGCTTCGCATTTATATTGATTACACAAAATTAATTTCTGCACGCAATACGAGTTTAGGAGTTTTATATCTCATTATTCATGAGTGCCGTCGAAGAATTATATTTCCTTTTTGCTTGAAGCTTCAGAGTGCCGAGTGAATAATTGTATCCATTGAGCAGGTTATCTAGTTCATGTTCCGTGTTTTCCAGTCTATAGTTGTCGAGAGTTCGATTATTTTGACATGAAACTTTAGGAAATCTTTGAATTGAATTGATATCATTGGTTCCTAACAACTATGGCAGTTAAATAAATGAAAATCGTCCATTTTCTCTAAGAGGGCCTTTTCTTAATTTGAATAATCAAAAACTCAACGTCTTTGGGCCTCAATATTATATTGAGGCCCAAAGACGTTGAGTTTTTAATTATCCAAATTAACTATGGCAGTGTCCAGCCTGTAAAGTACCAAATATAAGTTTTTCCGTTGAGGAGAACCACCTATTCAAAATATAATTTTTGATCCATGTTAATTTTGTTTCTGAATGTCTCATACAACTTGTATAAAATAACGGATGATTCCATTTATTATGACATTGATTTTCTGTGACATTAGAAGAGTTAGAACGGACCCGGGGCTGTTATACTACAGCGTGATAGTTTCCAAAGCTCATAAGAATCAACCACGATAGTTGATCAACATTCTTCATGTAATCACACTGGTCAAAAAATATTTTCCAAATCTTTCAATTTCCTTACATACTATGGTAGCACTACAAAATCTCATTGTCCAATCGATAATTCAGATACCATTATTCAATTGACAGCTATATGCTTTCGAAATTTGCTATCCGATCCTTATCATCCAACAATGGGAAACTTGCATAAAATTTTCGTATTTTTGAATTCGAAAATTCATGGAGAATAAAAAGACCCGTATTTTTTCTTTTGTTGTTAGTCAAAAGTTGATGGAGATATAACGCTTCGAAGTGTGCTAAGAATGCAATGTTATGACGTCATAACATTATAATACCATGCTCAGTATATCTATATATATAAAGTTCAAACTTGAATAACTAATGACAAAATCTTTTTTGAACAAAATAAAAAAATACATATTGACCTTTTTGCGGTTTTCTTCAGTTTGCAATAGTTGAAAATTGATTTAATTTTTCATGCAAGTTCCCCATTGAACTGGCCACAGACGTCTTTGATGAGAGCAATGCTACCTTGCTTCACACAAATAAGGGAATATTGAGACTACTTGCTGTAATAAATTGGCACTATCATTTAATCCTCTTTATTGAATTTCCAAATTGGATCGAAAGCTGCAAGATAATTGACTTTGATTCTACATTATACATAATTTAAGAAACGAACTTAAGGAATTTTCTTTATCGAGATCTTTCAATAAAGAAAATTTTCGAACAAGAATAAAGCAAGATTGGAAGGTTGCAGTAGATCTCTGGGAATTGGCCTATTTCTGAGCGACTAGTTCTTGAGAATCTCTGCGATCCGGGATAAGTAGCCGATATCGAATATAAAGGGTGTGTTCCAAATGTTGCGATAGATTAACGATAGACTTCTGATAAAAAAAAACAACACAGCTTGGAAGATTTCACCCTTGGCGATTAAATAATCAATATTCATTTTGTAAGGTAATTGGATTGTATAATTATAATTGTGAATAAATCAAAGAAGTTTTTGGAAACTACAAAGGTACGCAAAACGTTCAAGTCATATTATTTGTTTAAAAAAAGTTTTCAGAGAGTTAGTAGCAGCATTTTGGGCGAGACTATTGCTTATTGAAATAAGAAATAACTAATGAGCACAATCTTGATGAATCTTACAAAACAAGTAGCGATTTTTTTCTTACGCCTCACCCATAGACTTAAAATAACAAGACACGTAACGCATATACCTTTAGCATTAATGTTTTGGTCCCAACACAATGATGATAGGCCAGTTTTGTTTTTGTTTACTTACCGGTGGAACGCCCGATTTTCGCCTGTTTTTTTTCTCTGGTCACACACTACACACTTTTTAGGCACTGTTTATCGATTATACACTAAATCCCGCAATTAAGAACAGACAGAGCAAGACTTTTTCTGAATAATTGAGAAATAAGCTCTACTTACCGGTGAAACGCCTGTTTTTCGCCTGTTTTTTTTCTCTGGACACACACTACACACTTTTTAGGCATTGTTTATCAATTAAACACTAAATCCCGCAATTTAGAACAGACAGAGCAAAACTTTTTTTGAATAATTGAGAAATAAGCAAACCATAAACGCATTGACCTCACTTAAGCGGACGTTTGTAAACAATGAGTCAGCCGGTCCGTCCTCAAAGTTGCGATCGGATGTTGCCATATTTCATCATAGAATGTAGAGCTTCATACAAATGTTCACCTTCAACAATGTTTTTAAACGGCAGAAAAGTCATTTGTGACGGAAAACTGAGAATACGGAATTATAGGTGTTTAAGATTGATGATTTGGTAGTTGAATTAAATTATTTTTGCCGGTATTTTTCATAAAGCTCTAGAACATTAAGAGGACATGACACCGACGCTGAAATAAAGTGAATAGCTTCATGAGGGAGATGTTGGGGTTAGCAATATTTGTTTTGTTACTTGTCTTGTTATTTTGAGTCTACGGCCTCACCAGCCCAGCAGATAATTTTTTGAAACATCTCCATGAATTAATAAGACAATAAAAAAGATTTATGATTCCGTGTGCGTTTTTTACCTCATTGGATCGTTGTCTATAACCAGCTTTCACAATGTGTAACGATAATAGGAAAAAAAATAAAAAAGGGGAGGAGGTGAAGAAAAAGAGAGGAGATGGGTGTCATGATAGTGTTAACAGTTGATATTGTGGGTACTTGTAGAGGCGGACTGGTAAATGAACCGCACGCAGTTATCCCCACTATTTGTAGATATTGATGGATATAGGAAATAAAGGATTTAGATCAGTCTCATAAAATATGTGTTTCTATTCACACCTCAACACGCACTACCCAAGAACATGACATGGCGCTGCGAACAGGATCAAGATAGAATTTGTTCAGATCCAAAACGTTTAAACTTCAAAAACGTAATCTCGTTATCGAATACACGCAGTACAAAGTTGGTGACGCGCTGGTGAAATTTCGTGACTCGTAAAAACGTGCAAAGGTGACCAAAATGGCGACAGGAATTTCGCCGCCATCGGCCATGGAATTTACCGGACTTTTAGACGAAAACTGGAAGTTCTACAAACAAAAATTCGAACTATACCTAAAAGCCACTGATGGAAGCAAAAAATCATCTGAAACAAGAGCGTCGATTTTACTATCAACGATTGGCGACAAGGCTTTAAAGATCTACAACAATTTCAAGTTTGAAGATGACAAACAGAAAATGGACTATGACACAATCATGCAGTGTTTTGACAATCATTTTAAACCTGAGAAAAATGTCACGTATGAACGGCACATGTTTTTCCTCCGAAACCAACACAATGGTGAGTCTATTGATGGATATGTAAATGAGCTACGTCAACTCAGCACCACCTGCGATTTCGGAGACCTTCAAGATAGTCTCATCAAAGATCGCCTGCTTCTAGGCATCAGTGAAGTCAGTGTTAAATCAAACCTCCTGCAAATTAAGGACTTGACATTGGAAAAAGCCATAACCATCTGCAAGACATCCGAGAGAACCAAGCTACAAATGCAAACGCTAAATAGTGAGATGAACTCCTTGTCACTCCACAGAGTCCACTCATCCCGCCAAAAATCACCAAACATGGCGGACGGAAATGGTTCAGCGCAAGACGTCCAAAGACGCTCCTTTTATGGTAACAACAGCAATCACCGGCGAACATGGAATAACCCCCACCACCCGACCAGTCATCATCACAGCAACTCTCGACCAAAACCACAACAAAAGAGGCATGGAAACAAAAAACTGTTTATTTGTAGAAATTGTGGAACCCAACATTCCATAAACCAGTGCCCGGCCTACGGTAAGAAATGTTTGAAATGTGACAAAACAAATCATTTTGCTAAATACTGTCGTTCAGTTCAGGAAGTAAATGTCGAAAGTGAAAGTTCTTATTCTGATGATACTTCAACTTCAGAATATTGTATTGATTATATAACAAGCGTAAATATTATCAAGAAAAATGACTGGAATATAGATTTGAAAGTTCATAATAATACTACAATTAAATTTAAGCTAGACACAGGCGCCGAAATAAATGCTATTCCTGCAAAATTCTTAAGAGATTTAAATATTCATAAGAACAATTTGATGCATTCTGACTTACGAGTCTCAACTTATACTGGCACAAAAATTGACATTTTAGGCAAATGTTCCCTAAAGTGTAAATACAAAAACTTTAATGACTCCATTGATTTTTACATAGTCAATAACGAATTTGCTCCTGCTATCTTGGGAAAAGCAGACTGTGAAAGACTAAATCTATTAAAATTCGTGGGCAACATTCAAAAAACAATTTTCCAAAATGATTATTCTGATATTCCTAAACAGTACAAAGACATTTTTGACAGCATTGGTACTCTTAAATGCGAAAAATATCACATAAATACAGATCCCTCAGTCAACCCTGCAATTCACCCCCCGCGAAAAGTCCCATTTTCCTTACACAACAAATTAAAAAAATTACTTAATGATCTTGAGAAAAAACAAATAATTGCTAAAGTGAACAAACCCACAGAATGGGTGAGTAGTTTAGTTCTAGTGCACAAACCAAATGGAGACATAAGAATTTGCATCGACCCCCTGCACTTAAACAAAGCTATAATTCCAGAAAATTATCCTCTACCGACGATGGATGAAATCATCGCAAAGCTTTCTAATGCTAAATACTTTTCCAAATTAGATGCGAGTCAGGCCTTTTGGCAAGTCACATTGGATGATGAAAGTTCATACAAATGCACATTCAATTCGCCTTTTGGGCGATATAGATTCCTGCGCATGCCATATGGAATCAAACCCGCCTCTGAGGTTTTCCAAAAATATATCAGGCAACATTTTGATGATATGCAGGGCGTGTTATCATATATTGATGATTTTCTAATCTGGGGTGCTACAAAAAAAGAGCACGACGAGAGACTCAAATCAACACTTGAACGTGCCCGCGAAATTAATCTTAAATTAAACTTTAAAAAGTGCGAATTCGGGGTACAAAAAATAAAATTTATGGGACACATTTTTTCAAGCCAAGGCGTTGAACCGGATCAAGATAAAATATTTGCAATACAAAACTTTCTTAAACCACAAAATAAAAAAGACGTGGAAAGATTCTTGGGTATTATTACATATATTTCGAAATTTATTCCTAACATGTCGTTTGAAACAGAACATTTAAGGGTATTACTGAAAAAAGAAACACAGTGGCACTGGGACGACTTACAAGAAAAATCATTTCATCGTTTGAAAGAAATCTTAACCAAAAAACCAATATTACAATACTTTGATAATAAAAAACCCATCACTTTGTCAGTAGATGCTTCCCAAAATGCCATCGGATCGGTCTTACTGCAAAATAACTTACCTGTCTACTACATCTCCAAAGCATTAACTGAAAGCCAAAGAAACTGGGCTCAGATCGAAAAAGAAATGTTTGCAATAACCTATTCCTGTTTAAGATTTCACCAATATATCTATGGAAAAAATATAACAATAGAAACAGATCACAAACCGTTAGTATCCATAATCCAAAAACCATTGCATTCCTGCCCCATGCGTCTTCAGAGAATGTTAATACAAATTCAGCCTTACAAAATAAATTTAATATTCAAACCCGGAACTCAAATACCAATTGCCGATGCACTTTCACGAGCGCATGATTTTAGTATCAATAAATCAAAAATGGAAGACAATCACTCACTTGAAGAAAAAATCGAGGCCCAGATTTTATCTCTAGAATCGAATACCCCAATTACAAACGGAAACCTGACTAACATAAAAACAGAAACAAAAAATGATCCACTACTTGTGAAAGTTATATATTTTTTGAAAAACAGATGGCCAATTTCTAAAAAACTAGATTCCAGTTTAAAACCATTTTATATCATCAGAAACAATTTATCGTTTTCTAATGATCTATTGTTATACAACAATAAAATAGTCATACCAAAAAAATTGCAAAAAGAAATGCTGACCAAATTACATGTAAGTCATTTAGGCCGAGAAAAAACAAAATACAGAGCACGATCTTTATTTTACTGGCCAAACATGTCACAGGACATAGACAACTTTATATCAAAGTGTAGATCTTGCGTAATTTTCTCCAAATCTCCTCCAAAAGAACCTCTTATAAACCACAACATACCTACTAGAGCATGGCAAAAGATAGGGATGGATCTTTTTGAACTCAATGGCAAAAGTTACCTTCTCTTGATCGATTATTTTTCAAAATTTATGGAAGTTAAATGTTTACATAACAACACAAGTTCTAATAATGTAATTATCAAGATAAAACATATCTTTTCTCTCTTTGGCATACCTGACGAAGTCTTTTCGGACAACGGTCCACAGTTTTCATCAAACACTTTTAAAAACTTTGCAAATGAATGGAATTTCAAGCATAGCACAAGTAGCCCGTTATTCCCACAATCCAATGGACAAGTTGAAAGAACAATAGGTACTGTCAAATCTGTCTTGAAAAAATGCTTTTATGAAAAAACTGACCCCTACATAGCTTTACTAGAGTTACGTAATACGCCCACAGATAATAAATTATATACTCCCGCACAACTGCTATTGAATAGAAACCTAAAGAGCATTCTGCCAGTCACGGAAACTCATTTAAAACCTAAAATAGTTAATACTAGCAGGTATCGAAAGCGCCTCAAGCAAAAGCAGGAGAATATAAAGAAGTACTTTAACAAAAACGCCAGAAAATTATCCAAACTTAGTGTAAATCAAAATGTCTTGATAAAACATAATAAACATTTTTCTGTCCCAGGTAAAATAATTAAAATTAACAAAAATCCCCGAAGTTATGACATTAAATTGTACAATTCTCAAAAAATTGTAACCAGAAATCGCCATCACATAAAAAAGGATCCACAAAGGACCAACATAGAAGATAATGATTCCTTCCAATATCCTCAAAGTTTTGTAAACGAGGAAGAAAATGCGGATTGCGATTTCTATGTTACAAAGTTTGGACGAATTTCCAAACCACCAGTTAGATTTAATATTACTTAGTTTTCCACATAATACATATAATATTATATCTATGATTATGAGTATAACATATCGTAGGAACTGTAAATATTGTAAATATCATTATAATAATATAGGTAGAAACCACTCTAAACTTAAGACGAAATTTTGCTGACATTCCATTGTTTTTATTCTTAGTGACAAACTTTGTGTACAGAGTCAGCTGTTTACTTCAAACATAAATAAGCAATGGGTTCGTTGGCTTGTAGTTTTTGTATCCGGAATGATAACATTATTGTACTGAATTTGGAACTTTAAATTGAATAGGGTATTAGTCATACATTATATGGTAATTTATTAGGCATTAGGATCATATTTGATTTCATAAATAAATATCGCATCACTTATATTTTTATACATATTTCTATACAAAGAGGGGGATGTCATGATAGTGTTAACAGTTGATATTGTGGGTACTTGTAGAGGCGGACTGGTAAATGAACCGCACGCAGTTATCCCCACTATTTGTAGATATTGATGGATATAGGAAATAAAGGATTTAGATCAGTCTCATAAAATATGTGTTTCTATTCACACCTCAACACGCACTACCCAAGAACATGACAATGGGATTAAGAGAGTTTCGCTTAGGAAGGATGGTAGTAGAGTGGCAATTGTGATGCTAGCTGAGCGTCGAGAGGTCGTGGGTAGAAGACACTTAAAATGAAAGGTAAGTCGAAGAGAGATAGCGTCACTCGCTTAA
The DNA here is from genome assembly GCA_958502075.1 of Orchestes rusci. Classification (NCBI taxonomy): domain Eukaryota; kingdom Metazoa; phylum Arthropoda; class Insecta; order Coleoptera; family Curculionidae; genus Orchestes; species Orchestes rusci. Next base: position 28,952,872 of record OY293308.1, on the reverse strand, counting down.
AAAAAGGGGTATTCACCCACAATAGCCAATTCGAAAGCGAGAAACACAGAAAACGTAAAACTGAAAAGTACTCACAGAAAAACATTTATTCCCAACCTTGAAGATAAAACAAAATATACAAAATGTTCAAAATTCGATATTGACCTCGACGAGCGTATCGAATTCGTCGATACCACACTACTTATATTGGTATTGGTATTGGTGGGGGGGCAAACCACTGTCCGGCGAGTAGGCCTCAGAGACCCTTTTCGCCAACCCCAGGACCAATGCAGTTCTAACTAAGTTGATCATGGAGAACATCACCTAGTTATATATTGAACTAGCAGGACCAATCAATTTAGGCTAACTATTGAACTTTTTTGACTGTCAGTAATTAATAGTACTGCAGTCTACTCAGTAGCATTAGCCAGTGAGAATGCCACTAGATGTCGAACATAAAATAATCTCTGCCCACCTCGGGTCTCAAACCCGATCACCGGCCGGTGTCCCACTTACTGACCCAACGCTTTACACGTTGCGCCAGCCCGGCCTATACACTACTAATAACTGACAACTAGTCTGATCAGTTTTCCACTTAATATGACAGGAGAGATAATAACAGACAAGATTTTTTTTAATGGAGCAGGAGAAATGGAAAATGGCGTAGTAGTGTATTTGTTGTGGTGCATGTCCCCCGACATCAACATCGCTGACTCGATTTTTTCGTACAGCCCAAATAAGCACACCGATAGATATGGCCATAGTCTTGTGCGTGTAGTGTTTAAATCGCAAATTGCATTGTCAACATGTGATTGTGAGTGAACGATAGAGGTTATACTATCCAAGCTAGTTTTCACAGTGATTGTCGAAAGTAAAATGAGTAACTGAATGTTTAAACAACAACACCAAATCGATATACTTATCATATAACGCAATCACAATGATAATATAACCAAATTTACAATCAGCTAGAATGATCGACTCACAGGGGTAGAAAAGGTCATAGAGGTACACCAGCTACTTGTTATCATTTTCCAAGGGTGTATGGCACTCAAGCTCAAGCGTACGAGATACAACAGGTGGTATTAGTCAGTTTTAATGGTCCCAAATCAAGTCCAAAGTAATCAGGAATCCGGGCCATAGGTCACATCGTCCAGGTCGACACACAACAGCGGAACATCCGGTGGGTATGAGGGACGTTAAGGGCCACAAAATGCCAGGAAACAAACAGCAGGTTCAATCATAAAATGGCAGGAGCGATATATTATAATAGTACAACCATGGTAGGTATTATCTTATAAATAAATTCATAGGTTACCTAGGTAACTGGGTTACTATGATACTATGACAAATAATATGAACTCTCGCACATCGCTCAAAAACTATCACGTGATGTAGGTCACCTATGCAATCCATGTCACGCGGGGACGTCATGCGTGAGCCAGTTAAAATTTTTGACCTGCAAATGGTTACTTGGTCACGTTAATGATGTTTTAAATCCAACCTCACTTTAGGCCCGCGGTGACGACATGCGCTGCTTGTTTCTAATTTCATCCAGCAATCAATCATCTTTTGTGTATCATGGGTTGGTTGATGGTTAGCATCGAACTACATACTACTTTCCTGGAACGGACCCGCTTATTATCGAGAGTGAAGCAAGTAAAGATAGCGATATAGTTACGGATATTTATCTCTTTTCAACTCATTCGTCTATATGAACAGAAATACCAATAATACATAGATTATATATTTATTAGACATATTTAAGGGAAAAATGGTATTATTACTTTGATTATAGGAAATTGAGAAAGCATTTACCATTCACGTGCAAGATTTATTTTGATCAGGAAAAAAAATTAATATACCCAGACTCTAGACGGAATTAATTGAGTAGATTTGTTATTTGGGACTTTTCTCGCGAAAGAATAGTAGTTCAGTAGACTCAACTCTTCCGATGGGGATAATACCTTTATTTTTTACTTCTGAATAAAGTTTTTATAACAAAGACTTTATATAATTTTCCATTGCGATGGAAACAACTTTTCCTATCAGATTTGATAAGAAAATCATATATTTGAAAAGAAAAAAAAACTTCTTATCACCTTCACTATATGAGTTATTATTTGTGAAGAAAAAAGAACTGTAGTCATTTTTTCACCCCACATGAAGAACCCAACTTTTTGGTTCATAATGTTTCACATCATGATACCTATATAATTATAGCGTTGTAACATTAGCAATTTGTTTCATGATTCATATAACTTTAAGCCATGAAAAGAGAATCTTCTTTCATCTTGCAAGTTTTTACATCCGACTGCAACACAATATAGATCACCATATTTTTTCAGTCATTTTCAATCTTTCTCCGATAAAACCAATTTATCTAAAAGAGCACAGCACACTAGATGTCCAATATTATATTATTAGGATAATATAATGTATTTTCAACACCAATAAAATAACACCTACTGTCAAACTACCACTGAATTCTCACAAACCAGTTTTGTTTGCCCCTTAACAATAACCTCAATACCCGGTAATGAATTCAACAAGGATAGGTATCCGTAACACGGGCTTTCTTCGTCGTGCAAAAAAAAATTACATACTTTGACGCCTCGTCGAGAACGGCCGGGACCTTTCCAGGTACGTAGTATGAAGTTCGATGGTGGTTGGGCAAGGTTGACGCTGCTGCAAGGCAATTTGCCAGCTCATTATATACATCGCTTGAAGGCACGTCAAAGGCGGCAGACGGGATCGAAGGATAAGGAGTGGAGACCGGTTTTACATTCCTTGCAATGGGTCCTATAGTTTAACGTAGAGTCCGAACCACAGTCATCGATCCCAACGGACACAGACTTACGTTCTACTAGTATGTACTGGCGAACTGCTACGTTCGCGGTGGAGCCTACCGACTGGCGAGTGTGTTTTTTCGTCCTTCGTTCCCTACGAGAATATCCGATTCTCCCCGGCCTGGTTACCGGCGTGAATAGGGATCGCGACGATACATTATGCACTCTCCCTCGTGGATGCCGCTAGACTACTAGGCAATCGACTTTTTACGGTTTATTGCCTTTGCTGGGATTCAAACTCAAGCACCGGACCAGTTCCTACTACTGACCCAACGCTTTACATGCTGCGCTAGCCCGGTCTCGCTAATGTTTGTTTATGGTACAATCATATGACTTTTAGGTTATTTTCTGTTCATTTGACACTGTAGCATGTTTTATTGGTCCGTACAAAACATCAAGCAGTGTTCACATTAATTAAATATATGCGTTGTGTGGTTACTAGAATGGTTCCTAATATTGCATTGGGTAAATGTTTGAAAACATATTATTCGTGATATCAACTTTTTGTTTTATAAAAACAATTAAATAGAAAGTTAGTTATTTTATACCAACTCACAGACAGGTGAACGGGGTCGCGCGTTTTCATCAAGTTACTATGATAAGTAGTTTAATTATTATGAGAATAATAATTATTATAGCGAGTAAGGCCTGAAATATACAAGAAAACATATCATAGGAACTGAGGGGCTATGAGAATTCGAACTTAGCACTGGTAAAATGGGGCCAAGCACGTGTTCAGTGTTAATTTGGGGAAAATTAGGACGAAGATCAAAAAATCTGCACACAGGCAATTTGATACAGCTTAAACAATAGCTGCTATCAATTTTTGATTCAGGAAAGTGAAATTTTCCGGGAACATCGGCATAGAAGCCACGAGGTATAGTACCACTCGGCAACCTCAAATCAAAGTCAAATCAGCCTTATTTCTAGCAGAAAGTGGAAAACAAACGGATTATCAGAACTACTTGAATTCAAAATCCCTGCACTGTTGCCAGACTGACAGGACATCTTGACCGAACAGAGCCACTCCGGACCATTAGATACACCATTATCATGTCCCAAAAATATGTCCAAAGGAGAATTGAAAACAATAGTAGCGTGAGTGAATTCACAAAATAATGATTTATCCGATACTTGATTACGTTAGCTTCACCAGTACACTTGATAAGTTGCAGTCTGTTCTCAAATTTGAACTTTGATCTAAAATAAATTATCCAACTCAATAAACGGCTCAATATGTACAATAATTCCTGACTTAGTCCAAATTTCATCATAATTAATGGACCTTATAAAAATTACTGAACAAAAATGAATAAATTCCGCATTCGCAAAACCGAACCCACAACCCCGAGATTAAAAGTCCCATACGTTTTCGCAAAGAGGGCCGGTTCTCGATATTTGGTTTCTCGTCAGAGATTTCGAAATAGAAAGATTGTTCTGAATTACATTCTAACCCTGGATACCTAGCTTCAAGGGAAAATTCCGATTTTTATTTTCATATTTTTCTTAGATTGAATCAATCACCCTATAAAAATAATGTCTTTCCACAACCCTAAAAACTGTTTTTGGGACGTCATGACAGCATCATATTGGAAAAGAGTCAAATTTACAGTTTTTTAAGAACTATACAGGGTGCCACAGATCCGAGTGCATGCATGGGGATTTCAGTTATTATAGGAGATACAGGGTCGGTTGAAGGGTTGCAAAGTTGCGCATTTTTATACTCAACAAAATGCCGTTTTGAAATTTGAAAAATTCCGACTACTTCCGAAGATATTCGAAAAAACCCGAAATTTCGCAAAAACGTTATTATTATTTTCTGAGGTTATTTGAGAAGATATTGTGAAATGAATGAGACTTTCTCGCTGTCACTTTTTCTCCTCTACGAGATGGCGGTATCAAATTAAAAATCTGACGTTTCGTCTTTGAGCGGCCATCATCAAGTTCAATTTTTTAAATAGGGACCTGGATTTTTATTTTATTTTTAATTATCTTTTGACGTCCTTATTGTACTGAGGTATCGCAACCGTCGAAAAAAAAACTGATTTGAAAAATAATACCGGAAAAAATTTGTTAGGCAACCCTTTTCTCCCTAACTCATAGTTTGGTTCATGATCCTTCTTTATTCGACATGTTATTCATATGAGAAAACCTGCACAACTAAACAAGCCTAATTGACCGAACCAAAATCGAAATAACATCCAATAGCGATACATTTAATGAAATTGAATTAAATCCACAAATGACATGGAGAATGAAAAAAATCATATAAAAAACTGGACCAATTCCTGCAAGTGTTCAAGAATATTGCCATTTTAACAAAATATTGAAAATAACAATAAAAGGTGAAAAATAATTAAAAATATTGACGTTGCTAAGGCAACCCATTGCTCTACACCCTCATCTTATTACCTCGATGTCTCAAGGACGTCAAAAGATAACTAAAAATAAAATAAAAAATCCAGGTCAGATTTTCGATTTGATACCGCCATCTTGTAGAGCAGAAAAAGTGGCAATGAGTAAGTGTAATCCATTTTACAATATCTTCTCGAATAAACTCAGGAAATGATAATAACGTTTTTGCAAAATTTCAGTTCTTTCCGAATATCTTCAGAAGTAGTTGGGATTTTTCAAATATCAAAACGGCATTTTGTTGAGCGTGAAAATACGCAACTTTGCAACCATTTAATCGGCCCTGTATCTTTCATAATAACCGAGATCCCCATGCATGCACTCGAATCTGTGGCACCCCGTATTAGAGACTTTTTGCACCTATTGAATTTTCATTCCGTTGTGGTTATCGTTTATCTGAGCATGCGCATTGACAAATTACAATCCTTCATCGTTATTAACCATAACGGATTACTTAAATCACGGAGAAATAAGGAAGAGCTTATCGTTATGGTGATGCTTATTTTTAAACAGCGATGTTGCCGGAATGTGTGAAATTGAATGGACATCACTGCTAATAATCATTTTTTTCTCTAGCAAATGATTAAAATATGATGCAAATATCATCTTTACATGACAATAAACGATCGCGGAAACCAAAATGGAATGTTTTACCATATAAAAAATAAACCAATGTACAATTGCACGATCCCAGCGGAGATCACAGACAAATTGCCTGAGCGAGAAGACCCTTCAACGTATCGGTCTGATGATCACAACCAGAGATCTTTTTTTTTTATATCCGAATGACATCCATGAGTTGAGAGGAGTTTGTGCAATGCGTTCTTCAAGCAGATCTTCGGGATGGGATGAAATGCCTATGTCCATTCTTCAAAGCTTGCCAGATTGCGTACTCGCAGTAATGGTTCATATCATCAACCATTCATTCCTCACTGGATCGGTTCCGGATTGCCTCAAGCGATCAAAAGTGGTGCCTCTTGCTAATGGCGGGAGTAGGTATGGCGGCACCTTAGCCAGGGAACATTCATGCCCCTGTCTAGAGTGCGGCCATGGAAGGTCATTGACCTTAATATATTTTGGGGGTTTTATTTGGGTCACTGAATTATGTTTGGGGTTTATTATTTTTGGTTGTTCAATTATCATATTTTTATGATTTTTAATCAATTAATTATTTGGGGTTTTATTTGGGTCACTGAATTATTTTTGGGGTTTATTATTTTTGGTTGTTCAATTATCATATTTTTATTATTTTTAATCAATTAATTATTTGGGGTTTTATTTGGGTCACTGAATTATTTTTGGGGGTTATTATTTTTGGTTGTTCAATTATCATATTTTTATGATTTTTCATCAATTAATTATTTGGCTAATTATATCTGAACATAATCATGAATTATACAAATTTGGTGTGTGTTATTATTCTCTCTCTTATGCGCTATACCATACTCACCTTTTTGAAAATAAGTTCCGTCGTCTGGGCTTGATCCCTGAGCCTCTGGGTTACCAGTCGGATGCCTTAACCATTGCGTTATAGAGACGTTTAAATATTATGGGATATGTGAAGATCCAAACACACAGATGAAAACAGGTTTTTACTCTGTCTGCATTAGTACATGCTTGGTATGCGATCGCAGATGTTAAATTAAATGGCTTATTATTGCATGGTAATAAACTCTCGTAAATGGCTGTATTTTGATTCAAAGTTTGATATAAAGTACTACATTACCAAGAATCAATATCTACTTATCATACACTAGAAGTCTTTTGAAAAAAGCTGCAATGTGAGAACAGGTTTACTTTATTTGTATTATCCCCGTTCTACATGTTATGGTATACGAGTAGCAGATCACCAGATGACAAATTAATATTCAAGTAACGTGTTTATATATTTGCGCTATAGAATCTCACCTGACATCATATCATTTGTGGATCATTTTGTGGGCGAGAACCGCAATTCAGTCGCTGGTTTTTCTTGATATAAAACGCAAAGATGCTATAAACGGGTTGTTCAATTATCTGAGAATCATATTTCTACGATTTTTAATCGACTAATTATTGAGCGTGATGAATTTTGTTTTGGATGGAGTATTATTAGTGCGATAGTGCCAGTAGATAAACATTTGATAGACCCTCTTCATATCCAAACTTTTTCGAATATTTCAATTTTGGTGATATAAAATTTTCTGTGAAGTTAAAGGATATACCTACAAAAATTTGAAAATTTAAATCAAATTTCAATAAATGTGTACGGACCTGAAAGTATTTGTGAAAACAATAGAGTTAAATATGAAGTTGTTGGCCCCTTCATTATACTGATAAGAAACAATCAATTAATGTTAATTTGTTATTGATAAGTGACAACAAAAATAATCGCTATTGCCGGATAAAGAATATGTCTCGATTATTATCATCTCAAATCAGCAAATCGGAATCTCGAAAGTATTTCTGTGAGGGTTGTTTGATAATTTTCAATTCATAAACGAAATTAGACATGTTCGACAGGTCAGAAAAAATCTGCAGAATAAACGAAATTTTTTAATACAATTCACATCAAGTATTTTTTTTAAGATATCTGCATTTGGTGCGGTTGCGGCCCCAATCAGGTGACCTCCGTTCAGTTGTTACGTCAGAGCCTAGCTTTATTGTGATGGTGTATCAAAAGGTTTGGATCACGTGGGAGGTGGGGTTGAATCATGTGGTGATGAGGGATGTGATTTAGTTCTGACTAGTTCTTCACCCAAGATGTCACGTTTCTGTTGTGAGAAAAAATGTTTTGTCACCCCAAGTGTACAAGTTGATGGTTTGGCATGCTCCGAATGTGAATCATATAGTTATTGTTGTTGCAAATGCACCTCACATCTACCATCTAAAAGTCATATTGAAATAACCATCAATGCAGTTCGTATCAGTGGTAATTTGCGATGGATTGTAAAACGTTACTGCCACTCTACAAAATCAAACATGGGTGCATTTATCTGCGATAAAAATCCAATGATACATCCAGAGATGTTGAGCACCACCAAAGTGAGGAAGGCGGATCAGTTGTGTGCAAGACGATGGACAAAACCACAACAGTTCTAAATTTAGGTTGAATGTGGTTTTCTTATCGATAACAAGTCTCAGTAACTACAACAGCAACAAAACAAGAAAACAAGAAAACAAGAAAACAAGAAAACAAGAAAACAAGAAAACAAGAACACAAGAAAACAAGAAAAACAAGAACACAAGAAAACAAGAACACAAAAAAACAAGAAAACAAGAAAACAAGAAAACAACACAAAAAATTAACAAAAACATCTCATAAGCAATTGTGGTTATATGAAAATAAAATGAACAAATGAAGCCTGCAGTATTAGTTCACTGATTATAAAAATTCAGGATCGGTTTGCTTTGTGGTTTTCAACAAGACAGGTTTTGTTTAATTCAATCACATAAAGATGATTCACATTGAAAAGTAGCTGAATTTAATAAATAATACCTGTTATGTGAAGTAGATAAATATTGCCACAATATATTCATTAGTATAAAAATTAACAATGACAACAGAACTTCCAGCAGGAGTATTGTTTCTGAGCGCCTTTTTAACAATACCTGGTATATACAAGTAGATTTAGATATACAAGAAACGTTTATTTGTGTTTCATCCAATCATAACGACTCTTGGCCATCAAACTGAGAAAAATCAATTGTTAATAAGCTTTAATTATTCATGCCCAACCATTTAACATAAACTTTATTTCCCTTCCGTCTTAGAATCTTTTCTACCAAATACACGTCAGGATGTTTAACTTTTTGCAACTCCTCCTTATAAAATGCACCCTGTATCTCTTCACCTCTATGATCCTCCAATATGTAGGTTGTTGGATTTGTGATTTTTATTTTTTTAATCACAAAGATTTCATTTGACCAGTTAGGTGTATACACTTTTGAAAACATCTCACGAAACTTACTTATTCGCACAAAATCCCCTGCTTTGAATTTTGAAACACCAACTGTCTTTATATGACGATAAACTCTTGATAATAGCTGCTTTTCATGTTTTTTAGATACTTGTATAGGTTTCATTCCAATAACAAAATGTTTGGTATTATTGTATTCTGATACTATCTCAGGTAATATTTTTAACCATTTATAGTTTCCCTGCAAACTGAATTTTTTCCACATTCTGTTTTTCAATGTTCTCTTCACCCTTTCTACGATGCTAGCTTGCATATTGGAAAATGTTGAGTAGTGATTGATGTTGAATTTTTTCATCAAATCTTGGAACTTTGTCTTAAAAAAATCCTTTCCATGATCTGTTTGCAAATTTTTGGGAGGTGTTTTTACACTGTTTAAAATTAATTTCATGGCTGTGGTTACATCTTTAGCAGTCTTTGTTTTGACAGGAACTTATTAATCTATGCGATTTAAAAACCCCTGATGCTAGCTTTATCATACAAAAGAAGCTTTATATTTTTTACCAAAAATATGCCTGGTTTCTTAATTTAAAAACCAATCAAATTGAAAAAGAATTTACTTTGATAACCGATTTTATGCACTTTCTCCCCAAAAATTTCAAAAAAATAGATGCGATATACCAGAGACCAAATTCGAATATATTTTTATTTTCGGAAAACTTTTTATATGAATTTAAATATGCAGAATAAAAATTAGTTAATAAACAATATCTTCCAGCTATAACACAATTTACACAAATTAGAAATATCACCGGAGCTTTTGTCTCGAATACGGGTAGAACTTTTTGGTTTTTCAATGGGGTTATGTATTGGGAGATAGATGAATGTAATCTAAGCATGAAAACGACTGGTTTGATTAAAGAAAGATTTAAGGGTGTACCTGATAAAGTTAATTTTGTATTTAAACATGAGGATGGTTCTATAAATTTTGTTAAAAATAATTTTTATTATAAATATAATGAATTTAAGGATTTAGTGACAGAAACTCAAGCAATGTCAATAAATACTTTAGGAATTTCATGCCCTGACTTTGGTTTTATACAAAGATTTAAAAAATATATGGATGAAATATTTTCGACAAACGTTATTTAATATGCTATATCACTAATGTAATATTTTATCTGTTCTTTATAACTAACCAAGCCCAAATTATTGTTAATGATTAAGATTGTAAAATCAAGGTTTTGTAATTGTTGTATTTCGATATTTGAATAAAAGAATTTATTTTTGCAATTTAATAATTGAATAAAAGAATTTATTTCTGAAATTTAATAATCGAAAGCGGGTTCATTTTTTATTCTCAGTTTCACTGCCGTATCATGAGTGAAGGTGAACAGTGCAAGTTATGTTCGCTTACAGAAAGTCGTTCTTATAAAGCTGCACCTCAGTCGCGGAATTATAATTGTTTCGATTATTGTGGTAACGTGGTGTGTGTGTGTGCAGGCCTGATTAAGGTAAGTATGATTTTAATATAAAACTCTGATTATGAATAATACATTCTATATTAAAATCAATTTTATCTTCACGTTTTTACTTTCGGAAAATCTTAGGACATTTTTAATAAAGGCAGTCTATTCTAATTTTGAAATATAGTGAGATACGTTTAAAATAATTTATAATTCTTGTGAATTCAATATTTATAATAAACATTTGATAAAAGATAACTAGTTTGAAGGTTTCTATGCACCAGACTATATTTTCAATGTATGAAACGATACGATAATTTAAATACTAATATGATAATTTTTAATTTATTTATTTATTTATTTTCAATACATTTAACAATATTTTTCATAATTTCTTGTCTAATTTCTCTTAATTTTTGTGGAGCGTTAATAAAATAAAAATTTGTAGATTTTGTTTTTTGAAAGTTCATAAAAATGGATAGCATCATAACTTCTTCATTATTGAGATCATTTAGGATTTCATGGTATGAAAACCTATCTACTTCTATTTCAGACGAAAGATTTTTCATCATTTTCAAAGTTGGATCGAAAATCTTATCCTCAAAAATATTCCAAAAATGAAATACTTTAACATTTTCCTCTTCTTCGTTATATACCAGAGTTCCATATTTTGGCTCGACTTCAACCCCAAATTTATTTGCAGCTTCTCAAAATATTAACGTCGAGGGTAGACATGCTCCATAATATTTTTTCTTAACAAATTCTTTCTCAACCACCTCAAGAATGCGCTTTAATATTTGAAGATTAGTCATATCTGTTTGAGTTTTCATACTATAATGAAGTAATTACGAATGATTATACGCATATACATGAATAACTCGGGGGTAGGGTCGGAGAATACATCGTGAAAATAATTTGTGAAAAACTACAAATTCGCATCTATGGCTTTCTGATAAAATAAATCCATAATATCGTATTTTGATTTTATTATTTCGAAAATCTATATAATCTTATTGACTAGGGTACATATATTTTTCTATTACTTTCAGAATCAAATTTCGATCAAACAATATCAAGAAGGACTAGAACTTTGAGTAATTAAAAATACATTTATCTATCTATTTGTCTGTCTCTGTCTGTCTGTCTGTCTCTCTGTCTGTCTGTCTGTCTCTCTTTGCCTGACCCTCTCTCTTTTTCTCTCTCTTTCTTTTCTCTCTCTCAAGTAGTATTTTCCTATTTAAGCACTTCAGATCTCGATTTCAGTTGGTGTTTGAAGATAAGCTCAAAGTGAAACATGGAAAAATACATTATTGTGAAAGATTTTATCAAAAAAAACAAGAGGTTCAGTAGTGATGCTAGAACTGTGGAGTTCAATATTAAACCTGTGCCTCATGGGAAAGAACCATCAGGATGGGTAAAAGATGCAATTTCAGAAATCATTATGAAATCAACCAAAGATTTGCATCCTAATGACTTGGTCGGTTTCACCTTTTGTTCAAAATCATTCGAAAAAGGGAAGGGTTGGTTTCGATTTCAAGAAGCCTCTAAAGTAACTTTTGATGAAGTTTGGGGTGTAATCACTGGGATTTTTCAATCAAACTCTTCTGGACTAGACACCGATACGTTTTGCTTAGGAGTTACTTCTGTGCGATTACCAAAAGGTGCGGGGAGAGGAAAACATTATAATACTTTTTGGGAAAAATGTAAACAGAGAAAAGGTTTAGTTTTTGTTAATAATCAAGATAACTTATGCCTTCCTAGAGCCCTGGCTATTGCGATAGCAAAAGTAACAAACGATCCTTGCTATAAAAAAATACGTCAAGGAATGAAACGTCAGAAGGATAAGGCAATACAGTTGATGACTGATGCGAATGTAGTAATTCCTCAAGACGAAGCCGGTGTACCTGAACTTCAAAAATTTCAAGATTTTCTCTCACCAGACTATAAAATAATAGTTTATCAATACAAGACCAGGGGTAGAGACGTTATATTCGCTGGGTCTGGGGACGGAAAACGATTAAACCTTCTTTATCACAAGAACCACTACTGTGTTATTATATCATGTACAGCTGCTTTTTCGTGTGATTATTTCTGTGAAGATTGTCGTGTGGGGTACGATCACAAAAATAAACATAGATGTAGCAAAACATGCTACGCTTGTCAACAATCACCACCTTGTCAAAACGAAATTAAAACCAAATGCCAAGACTGTCTTAGAACATTCAGAAGTCCGTCATGTTATGAAAACCATAAAAAACCAGGATCTTTAGAAAAGTCCACAGTTTGTGCCGAAATTAAAAAATGCGGTACATGTCTGAAAACTATAAAATCTAATAGAAAACACACATGTGGAGAAGATTTTTGTAAAATCTGTCGAAAACATCAACCGAAGGGGCATTTGTGTCATATGCAGATTGATACCGGAAAACCGAAAACAAAAGATATTCTATACATTTTTTATGATTTGGAGACAATGCAGGATAAACAATTGGAAGACGGCAGTTTCGAACATGAGTCGAATCTATGTGTTTTCAATCAACGATGTGAAAAATGTATCCGAGAAACGGATCTTAATTTTTGTCAAACCTGTGGTTATAGAAGACAAATTTATTATCAAGATGTAATTTCTAAATTCATGAACCATCTTTTGCAAATCAGAAAAAAATTCAGAGAAGTTATTGTTTTGGCACATAACGGTCAAGTTTTTGACCATCAATTTATTTTGAGCCAAAAATGGATAAGGCGTCAAACTTTAGATCAATTGCATTGATCACAAGCCTCGCGAAGAGTATCGAGATACCAGTCAAGATCCGCCTAGTTAGTTTCATGTCGGGGATGAACATTCTCAACAATGCCCAATTTGCCTACCAGGAAAAAAAGGGGACGAACGATACTATTTTTGATTTCTTGGAGAATCTGTATTTTGGTCTTAATGGGGGGATCTCGTGGCGGCCGTGTTTTGTGACCTGTCAAAGGCGCTCGATTGCGTTATCCATCAGATTTTGCTGAGCAAATTGGAGAGATACGGATGTAGGAGCGTCACATTAGACCGGTTCGCGTTATACCTTTCGGAGCGAGTTCAGTCAGTTGTGTGTGATGGTGTCCATTCGGGATCGCGGGGGATTGACACTGGTGTACCCCTGGGGTCCGTGCTTGGCCCTCCGCTTTTTTTGCTGTACGTTAATGACATGACAAACCTAGACATATCCAGACGAATAATCATGTTTGCTGATGAAACCACAGTGCTCTGGCGAGCTACCGACGTGCAACGACTGAGGACAGCAGTCTCAAGTGATTTGGACAGGATCAAAACGTGGTGCAGCTCGAACCATCTCTCTTTGAATTTTTCCAAGACAAGCATTATGTCATTCAAATGTTGCGTGAACGACGAATGACTGCACAATGTAGTCTTGTCAAATGTCAAGCAAGTCAAATTCTTGGGAATACATATCGACTCCAGACTGAACTTCGAGTCGCACATCGCACATCGAGTCGCACATCGGACGAAAATATCCATTGGCTGCTATGCACTGAGAACGGTCGTTCGAGAGCTTGACTCGTCCGTTTCCAGAAATGTGTTTTTCGCTCTCATTGAGTCCCATCTTCGCTATGGGATTTGCTTTTGGAAGACATGCTCCATGCGGGCGTTCCACTCCATCTTTGTGTTGCAGAAGCGAGCCATGCGCATTCTTTTTCGGAAGCGGAGTAGGGATTCCCGCAGGAGTCTCTCAATAACTGGTCATATCCTGACCCTTCCCTGGATATTCATTTTGGAGTCGGTATGTCTCATGTACAAGAAATTTGGCAGGGATATATTATCTGCCGACAGAATACATAGAACAAGGTAGAGTGGTCTTATCCCACTTCCCATCCCCAAGTCGACCCTCACAAAGCAGTCTGTGATGTTTGAAAGCAAAAAAATGGTCAACAAGCTTCCTTTAAACATTAGGCGGATAAAATCCTACAGGCCTTTCAGAAGGGCAGTCCAGAACCTTTTGTTGGAGAAGGTGTTTAGCTCGGTTGAGGAGTCTTTGACTTTGCCTGAAGCGAATTTTTAGTTGATGTATAGTTGATTATTTTTATTATTTTTACCTATTTATCGTTTGTTTCAATTGTGTTCATCTATTGTTGTTCAACTTTATGAAGCTTTTATAGTAATTGCTGAATGCAGCGTGTTTGGTTTTAATTATTATTTATCATTTGTACTATATCTATATCTATGCTTTGTCAATGAATTCAATTTTGAGACAATAAAGCTACTTTTGTGGAACTTGTTTTTAAGCACTACTTCTAGGTATTTCAAAGTGCGTGCTTTTTGGAAGATAGTTTTAACAATTTTGAAAATTGAATGGTTCTGGTATCGTTAAGGTATGTCTGATTTTTCAAAAAACAATTGATTATAGAAGATAAAGGAATAGATACTTGCGAAATGAGTACAATTAACAAGAAGAATATTTACGAAAACTGTCATTACTTTTGCCTGTTGTGTGGACGAAAGATAACGAATAAAGTGAAATCGTTGTGGTGGAGCAAAATCTTTCTCAATAACGGATGAAGTGAATGTCATTTTGAATAAAGTTGACCATAACGGATGTTATGAATGATGTTATTTTAAGAGGTGCAAAAGTCTCTATTGTTTCAAACTGGAAAATCAATACGTGAATGGACTAAAATATAAAAAAAAAATTATAAAACTTGAAATCCGGGGTAAGAATACAATCTAGAACAAGTTTTTCCAGTAACGTTTTTCAATATCTCTGACGCGAAGCAAAATATCGAGGATTGGCCCTCTTTGCGAAAACGTGGTGGGCAGGCTTGAAGGTTCAAATGTCATTCAGATATTATAATAAGTATTGCTCATCAGTCCGTATTACGGTACAAAATTTTGGACCCGGACTTTTTCAAATAAGGAGAATACAGGAGTGTATTCATCTTATTTGCGACTCACTGTTTGTCCAGATGATATTCCAAGAAAAAAAAAAGAATACATAGTACATTTTAATTGTTTCATCTTTGACCAAAAGTCCCCATTTTACTTCATCATCATCATCGTCAAAAGAGATTTGTTTTTCAATCCAAGGAACTCGGGGCCTTATGTAGATACTTTCGCCATTAAGATCGTCTGATGCGATGAAGCATTGAGGCAAGGTTGTCTATTCCGTTGATCACAAGTTGCAGAATATTGAATCCTCGACTTCCTGCATTCGCAGTGCATGCAACAACCATACTTGTGGTTGCAAATAGCGTGTTCAGCAATTTATGTTGATGCTGAAGTTAAAATTATAGTTACCAGTTCCAGGAGTTCATTTCGAATTACCCAACTCTATTTCTGGAGTTCTTATACATTTCCCAATGAAGTTTGCATTTGTTGGTGGAAGATAGGACAATCTTGCAGGTAATTTTTTTAACTTTTTGAACTGATGAATAGGGTATGCAGTAGACGCCAAACAACTTTTGATCTACTTCATCAATTCCACCAAGCGCGTTGTTATGTGATTTGCTGGTGACCAAATGTGGATACCAGCAAACTGCATAACAACACGCTTGGTGTCATTGATGACGCAAATCAGAAGTTGTTCGGCGTAAACAGTAGTGAATATTATCGCTATTATCTTCAGAATGCGTTGTCCATTCCAATATAATATTTTTGTGAAGAGCAGTTACCTTCTTAAAATACTTGAGCCAGTTGATGAAAATTAGAAAGTTCCTCACTCAGTATTTCCAAGATGACCAACGTTTCACCTGCTGAGGGTGAACTCACCTGTCAAATTGAAGGAATACCATTTTGAACAATGCCAATCATTTATAATCAGGAATAATTGAGTGATTAGGCAACTCCATACAACGTGTTATTTACTGGCAATCACGGATAAAATTGCATTGCTATGTATGGTTGAGCGCAGCGCGCTCTCCGCGGCCTCTCTCGAGAACGGTTAGCTGTATGAAATAAAGTTTTTAACAAAATCTATAGAGAATTTTATGCTGTACAACTTTTGTGATAAATTCAAACATGATTTAAATCATAGGAGGAGAGATATTGACGAAAACCAGATTTTTGTAACCTTCGACAATGGATATCTAAAGACGCCGACACAAGATTTTATTAGACTTTGTAGAACACGTTAAAGATTCCAAAATTAAGGTGTATATGAAGCTTATTATCTCTTATTCCGCAGTTGACCTCCTCATTTGGATAAAATGACTGGAGTATGATATGACAAAAAACTGTCAAAGACACTGATTTCATCTGCTTTTATTTTCAATTTTTTGAAAAAATAAACATTTATAGTTCACATTGAAAGCTGAAAATTATTGAATAAAATTAATTGAATGTGGCAACCTCGCTCAAACCACCCACTGTATGACGTGTGCCCCTCCAGTTAAAATAAGGCGGTTTCGGAAACAGTGATTTGATCACTTCGATCATCTTTTGTCTTCTTTTATCAACATGAAACAAAAAGAGAAAAACTCCATCGGGTTAACCCAATAACTCTAGGTCAAAAGCGCCTATAGTCAACGGCTCTCAGAATTTTTAGTTAAACGGTTCTTATTTTCCTTCATAGTGTGGGTGATGGACTATTGCTTTTGTATATTCACAAAGTGTTAATGAATGACTGCCTCTGTCTATTTTAGTGATGTCAATGACACATGTGAGTTTCGCGATCATCACGTCTATAGAGAAAAACAAATAAAAAGAGTAAAAAAAAGTAATTTTTTGTCTATAGTAAGATATTTTCCTGCAAAATGTGAATTGATCTTGAATGTTCAGCACAGGTCCATAAAATGGCAATTCATGGATCATCATCTTCTGTGATGCGAATACATTGTTTCAAGGGTGCGTCTTACCATAGGAGATAATGCCACTAAGCATAGGATATTGTCTTGATAACTTAATAAAACGCGCTTTGGTTTCTGCAGATATCCTTGTTATCATAGACAATCCTGGAATTTGTAGGTCCGATGATAAAAGAGTGGATGTACTATCACTGATTGCATGGTCTAGCTAGAGAAAGACCGTGACCAAAGCAAGTTGCGTCCCTCGCAACTTGCTTTGGCACCATGTAGCTTCTTATCTGAATTCAACGTCAAAAGCCGGTGACGCAGCAAAGCATTCTGGGCAAGTCATAAATGAAAAGTATTCTGGATATTATCTTTCAATCATTTGCAACCTGTTTGTGTTTGAACTTTTGGAACACGGGGGTGAAAGGCTATATTATTCGTTGAAGAACTTGGTGCCAAATCTACTCGTCATCTCACAAGCCTGATTTTTTTATCTACCATTGATTTAGTGCTGAGTGATTTTGTTGGTCGGCTATAAATCATATTCAAGTTTCTATAATTGTTTCACTATCACAATAAATGAACAAAGGATAAGCTATATTTTATATAATTTAACTTTGCGAAAATGGCAAATTTTTGCGAAAAACATGGAAAATCGATCATTTTTGCCATTTAACAATCAAATCATTCTAGACTTTCTCTTATTCAATAATTGAAAAATTTTCTACTAAAAAATTATTTGAAAAAAATAGTCAGGAATATCGATTTAACGAGGGATTAAAGTTCTTGCATGAACCATCACCTCTTTGATAACTGATCCATTATCAAATTTCAGGATGAACCTCTAATTTGTCGATAGTTTATGTCATTCCATGGCTTTCTACTTTCTATGATTGGTAAAAGGATTCCAAAGACGTGAAAGCTATTAGGCGTTTTGGAATCTCAAAACACAAAGCGTTTCTGAATTTGACATATCCGAAAACACCTTTATTGATAAATGTGTGATGTTATAGGTACAGGATTTTCTAAAACTCAATTTTTCCACTCTACCACTCTGATCTAGCAAGGATTTCGCAAAAACCCTTTTACATTTGTTATCGCTTCAGGTACAACGCGAGCTATAATCACACTCAATAAGTTTTGTTTCTTTTCTTTTCACTGATTTAAAATCAATATCTGGTGCATTGTGGAATGTGATCTAGTAGTTGGCTTCTCGAACCAGTTACTGATAAAAATATTATTTTGTAATTGGGAGACTGCGACAGGACCTGGATGAATTGCAATCGAATGCCAAACTGTGACAAAATTACACTCTTATTTTGTTGAGACTGGAGCACATTGCAACTGCGACAGCCACGGCAGACGAGTCTCAGTGAAACTCAAAGATTAACAACTCTAACAATTACAATCCAAAAATTCAACTTGTCGTTATAGAGAATGCCAAAGGGAAGTTAGAAAATCTTTTTCTTGTTAACGGATATCTCAATTTTGCACGTAAAGGTAAAGGAACGATATCATCATTTAAAGTTAGGATGTGAACAAACAAATAAGTAGATCTGGTTACAAAGAGCGCTGTGATGGGTTGTCAATTATTTCCTTCCTTCAATCTATCTCGAGATCTATCATGTTTCAAGACAGCGTCCTAGTACTCGGGCTGTCCGTGAATTAAGGTATCAAGTGAGCTCTTGTCGTGACTGGGTGGGCTAGGGTGAATCTGGCAACAGCCGCGAATTCCTTGCTTATTCTACTACTATTCTGGCCGATCCATGCCTCTCTGCGGAGCTTAGCCCAGGCGTGGCATTCTTTTATGATAGACCTGAAATTTACGCCCAACAATGACGGCATTGTGGTTCTCCATGTGCCAAGAAATTCAAGCAAATGCCATCAGTGGCGAACGTGATGGTTTTGATATTCACCTCTTCTATCCCGGAATACCGAAGCCATCACCTTCCTCACTAACGGCGCTGGCGTATGTTTGAATTTCTTGACACTTGGAGAACCACAATTATTGTTACGCTTCAATTTTGTTAAGGCAGATAAGTTTGAGAAATTGGTCGCATCCGGCATTATATGGAGAATGATTCAATAAATAATTGAGAAATGAAGTATACACATGTGCACTATAGCGGGTCAATTGTTCAAGTCATTACATAGAATTTATTTGTGAGAGTATTTTTTCTATTATACAGCTACACCTGGTATATCTGGTTGTTGGTTTTACATCTACATTTCACATTTTCCTGGACTGCCCTGCAGTCTGGGCGTCCGACTATTAAGTTCGGATTAAAAATAGTTTTGCATCTGACACGTGGTTGTGGTAAAAGGCCACTGAGTGCATTTGGGTTGCATTGAATAGGCGTTAACGTTCTACTATATCAGTATATCTAGATCACTTTTCTATGATCACGTGGGCGGCCTTTCAATTAATGTAACTTTCAAAATTATTTATCACGGCTCTGTACCAACCCTTCGTTTTACTTCAAACTCTGTGTCTCGCAAATTAAAAGTTCCTGGAATATTCAACATAAATAATTTGGATGATTTCCAGTCACTTGCAAAATAATTCAGATTTTGCAACACGGGTAATAAATCTCTTGAGTGGTTCGTAATTGGTTGTCAGTCTTCCGGTGCACCATCTCTCTCATTTAGCCAAAGATCTAATGTGAGCATCGCAATTGAAACACGGCGCTTGGGGCAGACAAATTCCAGGCCCAAAATATCGTTTAAGAGTATTTTAATCTTGGATGGAAATTGGAGTATCGGCCCTAAATCTGCTACAATTTGAGGTCAGAGCCTTATCTGTAGACCTTATAGTTTTTAAAATACAGCTTTCCAAAATAAAGCGTTATATTCTCAAACTTGAAAATGTTTAAATATCCGACTATCTAAACCTATTTTTGCGGTGATAAAACAACATTTTATCTACCTAGAAAGGGGCTGGTGCCATTTGTACTATATCTTTTTAAACGTCTAAGGGTTAGGTTGAGCCCTGCTACTGCAGATGTTTTGAGTGGGGAGACCGACGAGACTCAACCGGGTCCTTCAAAGAGGACAAAACCTATTTTTAGTGGATTTTAAACAAGTAGTTGATTCACTTTCTATTATTGAAATTAAAATAATTATGCATGATTCTTCTTTTCTTCCGGTGTTAAAAGCGTGAATTTTCCTAAAAAAATAGGTCTGAAGGGTCGAGATCCCCACAGAACAATAAACTTATATAGTAACTAGCGTTTGGACACCTTCCAGGCGTCACAGTCACAATAACTAATTGTTGTTCCATTATGTGAAAATTCCCAAGTGTGAAAAAATAACGCTAAATTATGGAAATTTATATTTTGTAGAATATCAGGTCTACAGATTCCAATCTTGAATTGTAGCGAATACTTTAAAAAAGAATTTCACAGTTTTGATCAAGAACCTAGTCGTTCAGGGTTGAAATTGCCGAAAACTGGATGAAAGGTATACATTTTTGGATTTTTTTCAAATTTGGCAATGTTGATAGTCCAGTGAAGTTGTAGTCGGCTTATAGGGGTCCGCAAAAAAAAAACAAACAGAATGATATTTTCAGGGATACTTGTGGACTGCCTTCTGAGTATCCAACTCGAACTTCTGGTACGTTTTGCGCTGAAGAGATGGTTTCCTAAAAATATATTTAGAGCAAAATGACCTATATAAAAGTCATAGGGGACCAAGAACTAAACAACTTCGCCCATTACATTTTTTGACAGCTCTAATAATTGATGAGTTACAGCGCAACAAATGACAAAATTCGGCTGGTAACCGGGGTGGTTTCAAACATTTTTTTTTTGAAGAGATCATGAAAAATTTCATATGGAAAAGTTGTTCAGCCTCTGATTTCCTGAAACTTTCTTTAAGCAGATTTTTTTGTAAAAAATTTCAACAACAAAAATCAACATATTTGTCATAAATTGGAATACAGAGGGTTGAGCATGAGGTTATGACACATCAAAGTTGCATTTTTATCAATGGAACCTAATGTATATTAAGGGATATTTGAATTCTTTTTTTAATTCTGAGCAGAAATTGTAATATATATTTTGTTCTTAAATTCAACTGTTATCGAGGTAATATGGCGATTTGAAAATCCCGTTTTTGCACTTTTGACATGCTATGAAGATCCAACGGTTCAAGATTGAGAAAAATGGTATACACTTTTTGACCATAACTTATCAAGAGCTATTCTAGCATTTGAATAGGTCAATTGTCAATTTTTTTCGACACATTTTCGCATTTTTTGACAAGAACCAATTCAATGTCCTTGGATAGCTCTTGAAAAGTTGAGACTTGAAAGTGCAGACCGTTTTTCACTATTTCAAACCATTTTGATTTTATAGCATTTCAAAGATGCAAAAATGTCATTTATAAAACGCAATAACTCGAAAATGGCTGAATTTAGAAACACTATGATCATCACAATTTTTGCTTAAAATTGAAGGAAGAATTGAACTATTCGTTGATATACAGGGGGTTTCATTGAAAAAAATGCAACTTTGTTTTGTCATAACCTTATGGCCGACCCTGTTTATTCCAATCCAAACATGACCCCCAGGCTCGTGTACATGACTCTGTGCGGGTTTAACAATCAATAGTCGGCACTGATTAGAATACTCAAAGTAACAATTGCTAATATATTAAGGAAAATGAATATTCTTTCGTGAAATCAGTACTTGAATAATGATGAACATTGCTTACTCCTGTTTAACCATGATTACTACCGATTAGTCTCACTGACTATCCAAAACCAATACACATTTGAACGCAAAAGTGTCAAATTCGAAGTAGCACGTTACATCTTGTTCCAGTGCCATCCACATTTACTTCAACCTCGAAGACAACTTCTTGTTTTCATCACGAGTCCAGAACAACGTGAAAAGGACGAAAAAGGTTTCTTGATCAACTTAATTGACTCTACCGTTCACTCTGCGTGTCACTGATGGTGCTCTTGACGTCGTTGACGGTGTCTCTGTCAATATTGAAATAACGGTATCATCATACTAAGAGAGGTACCTTCTTTTTTTAGAAACAACGGCGCATCAATATTTACAGAAGTTTTTGAAAGATGGCGCTACGGCTTATTGACACATTTCAAGTCTCGACCGGTCCGATTCGTGAACGGCGCCATAATTTCGGTTGTGCTCAAAGGGATTGAATAATGTAGAGACGTCTTGCCAATCAATAGGCGGATTTTGGCGTTAACCAGGTGACGAATTTCCTAACCTCAATTTTCTTCGCAGTAGGTGCAAATCTCTTGGGAGGTACCTCATTAAGTAGTTACGTCATACCATAGATAATACTTTTAGTAACCAGAACGTTTTGGGGTTTGATCCCGAGCTGGTATCCATACAGTAACCAATTACTTACCAAACCTGGTAACGACAAATCGTTACCTGGTTAACGCCAAAATTCGCCTAATTCTACATGCATAAGTGGTTACACTAGGTGGGGCACCAATATTCCAGATGCGGGCTATAGCAGTTATTTTTTTTAGATAAGAGAAAAAGAGGATACCTCGCAATGTAAGTGATCTTGTGACCGTTTCTGGCTGTTATACATAAAAGAGATTGTTATACCTAGGTAGGTACAAGGAAATCATCGAATACAGGATTATTCACGCTATACGGATCATAATATTGTGGCAAAGATAGTTGACTTTCACAAAGTTTGACTCTTGAAGTATATGATGATATAGTATGGTTACTTTTTAAGATTGTTTCCATATTATACAAGGTGTCCCAAAAGCCTTGAAAGTACCTATCAAAGTTGTTTGTACTAGTTTTGTTCTATTGTTCACGTAATTATTCACGAAATGTATAGTCCAGTAACCATATACATCAGACATCAGATAATTTTGAATAGTCTTCGAACTCATCCGACGAACGCAACATTGTCAAATTTCAAAAAAATCCTCAAATTTCTACCTTTTATCCAGTTTTTGGCAATTTTAACCCAGAAGAATTAAGTTTTCGAATATAACTATAAAGCACTCTTTGAAAGAAGACACAATTTGCTACACGTTGAGGTCAGAATGGTCTTTGTAGACCTAATAGTTTACAAGATGCAGATTTTCAAAATTGAGTGTTATTTTTTCACACTTTTTATGCATAATTATTTTTATCCCAATAAAAAAAGTAAATTGAATACATGTTTGATATCAACTGGAAGTAGATTTTGCCCTCTTTAAAAGACCCGGTTGAGTCTTGTTGGTCTCAAAACATAACTGCAGTAGCAGGGCTCAACTTATCCTTTGGAGGTTTAAAACGAAACAGTAAAAATGGCCGCAGACTCTTTCCAAGTAGATATAATGTTGTTTTGTGAACGCAGAAAATAGGTTTAGATAGTAGGTAATTTGAACATTTTGAAAATATAACGCTAACTTTTGGAAAGCTGTATGTCAAAAATTATCGGGTCTACAAAGTCGGTTCTGATCTCAAATTGTGAAAAATTTGGTCTACTTTAAAAAAGTGTTTCATAGTCATGATCGAAAACTTGGTCGTTCAGGGATAAAATTGGCAAAAACTGGAGGGAAGGTAGAAATCTTGGGATTTTTTTGAAATTTGGCAATGTTGCGTTCGGCGCTCAAGGTCGAAAATTTGGACTATTCATTAGGCCAACATCATAAACAAGTTAGCAAAAAAACAGAACTACCGGATCTAACGCAAGGTTCCCCCTTTTGAGACGACATGGTTACTGGATTAGTATACTTTTATCATGTTCTGTATTGTTTTCACTTTAGCATTTTGCATTTGTATTTGCTTTGTCCATAAAATTTATTTAAATTTTTTTGTGGCAATAAAGCATATTTGATTTGATTTGATTTGATGTGTCTTTTTTTAAATTTGCATTATTCAAAAATGCAAAATGCTCTGATAAAATAAGTGTATGTCTTAAAAAGGTTTATATTACCTATACCTCAAGTTTAATTGAATAATTCGAATTTTGTGAAAATCTGATCTAGTTTTCAAGGCTCAAATACTGAAGGAGTATTCAAGTTATGTAAGTGCGGTCAAGTGTGTAACCTATATATATCCTTATATTATTTAACTTGTCATCTCATACAGGGTATTCAAAAATTAAAACTAATCAGATTAAAACTTTCAATGACTATGAGTTGATTACCATGGAACCCCATGTTTCCACCTTATCGATAAACGCTTGAAGATGCGAAACCTGTCGATGGGTATAAGGGTGTCCTATACTTAAGTCTTCGCGTTTTCACACAAAACGCCTAATAATCCTTTTTTGCACCCTTTGATTTATGTCAAATACAAATTTCAATGGTATCTCAATCATCTAGTTACCTATGTATTTTTGAAATGAGAAATAACTGGAATAAAACAAATGCAACAAAAAACTATTTTATCATTAAAGACAAAGTGAAATTTTTGGTAAATGTAAAAAACATGAATCAATAGTTATCATTTTTGAATTGCCTAGGTAACTAGATAACTAGATACATAAGAACTTGTATTCAAATAACAAATGATGCAAAAAACAATAAGGGGTTCGCGAGACCACATGACTCTACCTCGAGCGTCTCGTCTTGGTCTTGGTCTTTAAAAGAAAAATCGACAGAATATTTATTGAAATCTGCAAACGTTTTTATCTTTTCTGAATGAGTATTATTCTCTACTTCACGAAAAATAATCAAAATATTCCATCCAATCAAACAATGAAAATGGTCAGAAAAATAAAAGTGAACTGTATTATATTATAAATAAATAAAACAAAATGCTTAAATCATCAAGAAGTAATGTACCATGTTTACATGGTACATGATACATGGGAAAAAATATGTTAGTGAACTTTGAACCAAAGCTATGAGGAATAAGCAACAGGTATGAAGAAAATTTTTCAAGAAGGAATTGTACTCATTTCCCATATCATTACACTGTAATAAACCCGATTGATCGGTAGACATGGCAGCGCTGTCAGTTACTGTTGTTTGTTTTGCTCTTGCAATTTCGTAATTTTTTTTTCCGATATGTGGAGTTTGTCACCCAGTTCATTCATATAACCCACGTGTGGTGAGTTTCATCAAATATATTTTTCCCTTAGTAGTACTAATTTGAGTAATCTTGTAGTGGTCCTGAAGAAGAGACCAAATGAGTCTCGAACGCTTGACACAACCTCAAAAGGTTTTTCTTTTACCTTATGGCCACTTCGTTAAGAGGAAAAATCTACAAGACTGCATTCCCACTAACCTCTAGTTCTATATATATATATACAGGGTTTTTAACTTAAAACTCCGCATGCCAATATCTCGAGAACGAATATCAATATTCGATTACTGTGAAAAGTGTTCGTTGTATGGGGTCGAGTGGATATATTTCACACTTTGGAAAAATGGACTCCTATCGAGAACTAAGCGCCGCGACGCGTCGAGAACATAAATCGATTGCAGGGACTTTGGATGGTAGAGTACATGTTAACATGTTAACATTTTAAATAACATGCGTACATGTTATTCATAAACTTTTGTGTTATTCACTCGGACTCATTTATCCTGCTCATTCCTGAGTTATACCGGCTTATAGTAAACATGTCTTGATTGAAAAAAAATGCGATAACGGATGATTTTTACAAGAATACTTTTCTCAATTTCCGTAGAAAGTGATCAGTATGAGGTCAAGTGGATATTTCTCAAACTTTAAAAAATTCGACGCCTACAGGAGCTAAGCGTCGTGACGCGTCGAAAATATAAATCGGTTTCAGGGACTTTGAAATGACGCTCATGCGAAAGTCCATGCTATTAGTAAATTGCACTGATATTCAACTGAACTTATCCATTTTCCTCCTTTCTGAGTCATGGCAGTTCAGATTAAACATTTCTCAATCGACAAAAATGCGATTACGGATGATTTTTACAAGACTTTTTTGTCAACCAAGAAATTTACAGGTACTGAACCTGCTCAAATCAGGAATGATCAAGATAAATGGGTTCAAGTGAATAATAAACAAGTTTATAAATCACTTGTACTTCCGCTTCACGTAGTTCCAAAGTCCCTGGAATAGATTGATATTTTTGACGTGTCGCGACGCTTAGCTCTTAGTAGGTGTCAAATTTTTTGAACCTTGATGAATATCCATTTGACGCCATATACTGAACTAGCATTCTTGTAAAAATCATCCGTAATCGCATTTTTTGTCAATCAAGAAATGTTCACTATGAACTCGTATAACTCAGAAATCTGTCAAATAAATGGGTTTGAGTAAATGACAAAAAAGTTTATAAATAACATGTACTTTCGTATGCGCGTTGTTCCAAGATCCCTGCAATCGATTTATACTTTTGACACGTCGCGACGCTTGACTCTAAGAAGGCGTTGAATTTTTTTTATCTTTGGAAAATATCAACATCCGATACATTGACTTCTTATCACAGAAATTGAGATAAGGTTTCTTGTAAAAATCATCCGTTATCGCATTTTTTGTTAATCATGAAATGTTCACTATAAACCGTCATAACTCAGAACTGATTAAGAATAATGAGTTCGACTAGATAACAAAAAAGTTTAAAAATAACACGTACTTCTGCATGCGCGTGATTTCAATCGATTAATATACATTAATATACATTGACTATTTTTTACAGAAATCAAATATTTCTATTCGTTTCCAAGATATTGGCGTGCGAAGTTTCAAGTGGAAACCCCTTTATATGTGGGCGGAAATAGTGAGGTCCCCGTTTTTTTAGTCGCAACTGTTTTTCCTGGAAGTTTCACATTTTTCACAATCATAATAATTGAGCAAAGGATAATCTGACTATGAAATTTTCAAGTAGAAGGCGAAGTAGTAGGAAAGCAGTCAATGATAAAGTTGGGCAGTTAGATGCTCAGTTTATTGATCGTCAAGCTTTCGGAAGACATTTCCTTTCTTCATCAGGACAACTAGTAGTAATATAAGGGTAATAGTACAATCACATAATAAAATATAGAGGGCAGTTACCAAATTGTGAATAAAACAAAAAGCACTTATCACTCATATAGGACACAGATTAATTATTGTGAAGTTGTACATTACGTATATAGTGTGTGAATCGAAAAGAAACATAGAATTGTGATTAACAGAACATAGCTAATACTGCCCAACTTTATCATTGACTGCTTCCCTACTACTTCGCCTTCTACTTGAAACTCGGCCAGTCACTTAACCACTCACTGTATGAAATTTGCAACTTGGTAGAAATGACCAGCCAATAGCCAACCTTATCAATAAGCAGGAAGAATAAACATAATCAAGAATCACTCCTGAAACAGAAAATTATTTTTAAAGAAATCATGAGAAATTGGTCATTTTTGCAATGTTCAAGATCTCGTTCCTAAACTATCCCTTGTTCAATTATTCTGAAATTTTCCCTAAGTATATGATTTTCCATCATCTTACCATTCTAAAGAGGGACATTTCGAATGGTGCTCAACATTTTTATCAAAAACGACACAGAGAAAAATTTTGAAAAGTTTCCTGTTTTGGTTGTGGAAAATAGCACTGAACAAAAAAAATCATCAGAACACGAGTATATAATTTCTTCTCCATCTTGAATAATGCAATAATGAGGCCGCAAGAGTCGATCTATCTTCGACTCAATCTAACGCATATACATGAGGAGATGTCAATACTTCCGCTACGTATATCTGAGCTAATTTTATGAAAAAAAGTCCATATTATCACCAACATGGCTCGGGAAGAGCATTCTTTTCAAGATACATAGTGTTAAACTATTTTAAACAATGCAAAATGTACGCCACTGACATTAATTTTGATTTTCATTTTTTTTTCAATTGAAGCAAACATGAACAAAACTTTTCTGACTCCCAAATGTTTTAAATTATTGCTCTTGTTTAACTTGTTCACATGTTGAAAAAAAAATGCGGAGTTTGAAAGATTTTTTTTCCAAAAACGAGGCCAGCTAAAAACAAATTTTGGAGGCAAAAAAGATGTGTTTTTGATTGTTTCATTCGAAAAAAAATTGAACTCACAACAAAGTCAGTGGAAAAAAAATTAATTTCACAAAAATATTTGGTCAGATGCCCCTCGGAACGTCACTTGTCTTTACAATTTTAACCTGTCAAAGGCTTAAGTGGGCTCTTATTATCAAAAGTGGATCTGTCCAATTTGAGAAAAAAAATCGGTATTTATTTATCAGTATTAGTCACATTTGAAGATAACCAATTTTATTTTCAAAGTTTATTGCCCTGTATCTCAAAAACAAGTCATATAGTCAACATTCATACCATGAAATCTATCTCTTGATAGACGAGAGACAATTAGGTTTAAGAAATAATCATTCGTGTGCAAGTTTGCGATGAATGGATGGATCAAATTGATGATGAAAATTCCATTATAAGCATATTTCTGGATTTACGAAGAGCTTTTGAAACCATCAATCGTGAACTTATGCTAAAAAAATTGTATAAAATTGGAGTAAGAGGTACAGTGCATTGATGGATATCTTCATACCTCTCAAATCGCACCCAAAATGTCCAACTCCACAGTATCACATCAAATATACAGAATTGGTTGAATGACAACAATAAACGTACAAAAATGTAAATATGTAGTTTTTTGGACAAGGAAAACATCAAAAAAGCTAAATGATTCTAATATCAACATAAATATAAACGGACAAACTATAGAGAGGGTACGAGTTATGAAATATCTGGGAGTTATGCTCGATGGAATCTTGAGCTACGACCAGCATGCCAACCATATGTGTGGTGAAATGTCCAAAAAGATTTAGTTTTGACAAAGAGTTAGTGAAGACTTGTCACTATTTGTTAAATTGCTGATCTACAAATCGATCATTGCGCCACATTTGGACTATTGTCCAACAATTTTATTGAACTTAAAAAAAGGTAACATTGCGCAACTTCAAAAAGTTCAAAACAAAGCGTTGAGAACTATGTGGAAATGGTTTTTCGTGGGAATAATGGACAGTTGTGCGATGGAAAACCTCTATTTATCTATCAGCTACGTCTCGACATTTGTTTCATGTCTTTATCAGGCGTTAAGATTAAAAAGGTATACAACAAATTGACAAGTAAATAGCACGAACCACATTGATCAAAACATTAAAATATTAAAACTCGATAAAATAGTGATCACACATAATAATATGTCAGCAACACAAAACATTCAAAATCAACGATAGAAATTTTGCTAGCAGATTTGACTGTATAAACCTGTATACAGGGCTTTTCACTTAAAACTCCCCACGTCAATATCTCGGAAACGAATCGGAATATTTGATTTCTGTAAAAAGTAGTCAATGTATGGGGTCCAGTAGTTATTTTTCACAGTCAAAAAAATTCGACGCCTACCAAGAGTAAGGCGTCGCGACGCATCGAAAATATCAATCGATTGCAGGGACTTTGAAATAACGCGCATGCAAAAGTACGAGTTATTTATAAACTTTATTGTAATTCAGTCGAACTCATTTATTCTACTCAGTTTTGAGATATACAGTGTGTCCAGGATAAGGATGTCTATCATGGGGATCTTGAAAACCGTGAGAGATACA
Source organism: Orchestes rusci (assembly GCA_958502075.1). Classification (NCBI taxonomy): domain Eukaryota; kingdom Metazoa; phylum Arthropoda; class Insecta; order Coleoptera; family Curculionidae; genus Orchestes; species Orchestes rusci. Next base: position 28,922,952 of record OY293308.1, on the reverse strand, counting down.
AGGTCGGTTAAATGGAGGCAAAGTTACGTATTTTGATGCTTAACAAAATGCCGTTTTGAAAGCCAAGAAATTCCGACTGAGTCCGAAAAAAACCGAAATTTTTCAAAATTGTTTTCATTTTTTTCTGACCACATTTGAAGAGATATTTTGAAATGAATGGAACTTCTTCACTGCCACTTTTTGCCCTTTACAAGATAGCGTTATCAAATTGAAGAACCGACGTTTCGTCTATTAGCAGCCATCATCAACTTTGTTTTTTCAAATACGGTCCTGGATTTTTTATCACGGATTTTGAGAGCCTCTTATGTTCCTAAACCAACGATGTATCGCACTTATTAAAAAAAAGTTGTTTGTTTTTGATCCTATTAAAAATGTATTTTTTGTCTCCCTCTAACACATGAGTTCTTATGCAAAAATCCACAAACATAATTTTTTTGAATAATTGCGATACACTGTTGGTTTGGGAACATAAGAGGCCCTTAAAATCCGTCATAAAAAATCTTGGACCGTATTTAAAAAAACAAAGTTGAGGATGGCTGCTCATAGACGAAACGTCGGTTCTTCAATTCAATAACGCTTTCTTATAAAGGGCAAAAAGTGGCAATGAAGAAGTTCCATTCATTTCAAAATATCTCTTCAAATGTGGTCAGAAAAAAATGAAAACAATTTTGAAAAATTTCGGTTTTTTTCGGATAATTTCGGACTTAGTCGGAATTTCTTGGCTTTTAAAACGGCATTTTATTAAGCATCAAAATACGCAACTTTGCCTCCATTTAACCGACCTTGTATCTCTCACGGTTTTCAAGATCCCCATGATAGACATCCTTATCTTGGACACACTGTATATCTCAAAACTGAGTAGAATAAATGAGTTCGACTGAATAACAAAAAAGTTTATAAATAACATGTACTTTAGCATGCGCGTAATTTCAACGTCCCTGCAATCGATTAATATTTTCGATGCGTCGCGACGCTTTACTCTTGGTAGGCGTCGAATTTTTTTAACTGTAAAAAATAACTACTCGACCCCATACATTGACTACTTTTTACAGAAATGAAATATTCCTATTCGTTTCCGAGATATTGACGTGTGGAGTTTTAAGTGAAAAGCCCTGTATATAACCCTGTGATATTTGAAATATTCAAAATTTAGATCAGTTCAAGAATTGTATCAAGTGTTATGTTTTGGAAAATTATGATATGAAGTGTTGTCCCATATACTTTAATATGTTAGTATATTCTGCCGTACATTAGTTGTTGTATTATTATACATAAGGTATCATTCACTGTTTTTTCATAGCTGATTTGCTAAATTAACGATTATTTATTTTATATTCTTTTAAAAAAAAAAGTACTATGGCATTTTCAGCTTCCATCCATCCAATGTACTATTATAAACTTCCTAAGTATTGTCACATTAGTATTTGGGTAAAATATACTTGGCGCAAATCCACCCAATTTGCCATTAATGGAATCGCTGGGCAAGCAGTTTTGTTGCTTAAATAGACACGTTCAGCAAGATGATAGTCAGTGGTTGGCCTAGTTCCATTGTGAGAAGTGTAACCCTTTTCAGCCTCAGAGAACATCTTTGGCTTATTGTTATGGAGGTGGAGATCGACTGTACCTTAGACGAAAATAGACTGGAGTTTTCCATGACCCAGTGTTCCTACTGTGCAACCAAACTACGTTCGCCTGGAGCACAGGTGTGGGTCCAGACGAAGGCCGAGTCGAACACCTCACGTGACATTTGGTGGATGCGTCAACGATCACCCTCTCTGCCAAGTAGAGTACAGGATAACCAAAGAAGAAATTGATTCTGATGAGTTCTTGGACCTGAGCTGTACGCTTCGTTGGTCGATCCAATCGGCAGTGTCCGTCAATGGATGGAAGCCTAAGCCCTCATCGGTGATCCATGTTGGCATAGAGAGATTCGGGTCCTGATGATTATTTGGAGCATAGTACTTCCAATGGCCCTCATTCACTTGTTGTTCCACAGAAACCAGTTGACGCCCCTAGCGACCGTCCAGCTTTTATTGGCACAAGGCCTCGCATCTCAGCGTCTCCACGATAATAGTTTGTTGTTAAAGTATGTAGCACTATTCCTGGTCCTGGTGTGTCCATTGTTTGGAATATGCCAGCAAGGCCTTAGATGCGTACGAAGGGCTCGACAGTCCGTTCTTCTAGTGTTATGGTGGCCTGACCCACGAGACTGTAAACAGAGCCAAGAAAAGGCATCCACCGTTCTATTTGCTGATGATGGCCAAACGAGAAAGCAAGTATGCGACAGCTCATTCAACTGGCTACGGACGTGGACCATTCAAGCAGGGATGCAGAGAGAGCGCAATAATCATATACTTCACATACTGTGGAATGTACATGGTGAACAAAGTTAGTCAGGCAAAACATTGTTAAATATTTAATAATATATTTGTTTTTCTCTTCGTATTCATTTACCAACCACTTATTTTCCATACTTATATGTAGAAACCAGGAGACGGCGTTGGCAAGTCTTCACCGTGAGGATGACGATGCCCTTCTGGAACGGTAGATTGTACATCAACCAGGAAAAAATCTATTGGATATTGGATTGGTAAGAATACAGACTTATCCGAAAAATGACGGTGTGATCCCTCGTCAACTGTCCCCTCACAAAGATCTTCTCTTCCGAATAATACTTGCTCCTGTTAGTTGCCGTACCTCATAATGATTTGACATAGATAAGGTTTTAGTGGGTGTTTGTTTATAGTTTTAATATGGGATTTTATCATTTATTTTTCAATATTATGTTTTTATACGGTATAGTGTGATGTGATAATGCTTCCTGTTTTTCATGTAATATCTACCAGTCCGCAAAGTAATCCAACTGTGAACTACAAAAAACCACCAGGAACCCACAATCATCGAACGCAACCCTTGGCCATATTACAGAGATACCAGCCATCTGAACTTTTAACGAGGTCAGGAAAAATTGTGTGCCAACAAGTGGAATCACTGGGCAAGCAGTTTTGTTGCTATAAATAGACACGTTCAGCAAGATGTTAGTCAGTGGTTGGCCTAGCCAACTACTCTCCATTGTGAGTAGTGTAACCCCTCTAACCCTGAGTAGTGTAACTCCTCTCAGCCTCAAAGAACATGCTTGTCCTATTGTTATGGTGATGGAGATCGACTGTACCATCATAGACGACAATAAACTGGAGCTCCCATTACGTTCGGACCTGATTTAAATGTGAATTTTTCGTATCAGAAAGCGTTTTCATTAAGTATGTGGTGAATTCCTTATTGGAATGGACATCCTTCAATAGATTTTTTAGAACATTTCAATAACTATCAATAGAGGGTGGTCAAAAAATAAGTTCAAAAATTAAATTGAAAAAACTGCCATAAATCAATTTTTTGAAATGGAAACCCCCAGATTTTGTGATTTCATGTTGTCGGGCATTGAAAATAAAGGTGAGTTAGCGAGAGGTTGTGCGTACCAAAAATTTGTATTTTTGGAAATATTGCCAGTTTTCATTAAAAAAAGATGTTGAATTACACTTCATGCTCAATGCACTTTCTAACAGTTGATTGTTTTTCAACACTGTCATAGCAACTAAGAATAACTGAACTTGAAATCCATAGAAACATCGAAAAATATTATTAAAACTGACAATATATCCAAAAATACAAAAAGGACAACCTTGCGCAAACTTACCTTTATTTTCGATGCCTGATAACATGAAATAACAAAATTTGGGGGTTTCTATTTGAAAAAATTGATTTTTGGCAGATTTCTCAATTTAATTTTTGAACTCATTTTTCTAAAACATCTTTTGAAGGATGTCCATTTCAATAAGGAATCCAGACTCAATGAAAACGCCTTCTGATACGAAAAATTTACATTTAAATTAGATCCTAAAAACGTCAGTTTTGGTCAGTTTTGACATAAAACTCAAATATTTCAAAAATTCTTACACTCAGGTATAGGATGTGGAACATCAAATCTGCCTAGAATTCTACGTAGAATCCAAAAATGCAATACTATATAGGGTGTTCTATTGAAAATAAACAAGTTGACACCAACTTCCGGTATAACCGGAAGTGCCACCATCTTGAAAATATTTCAGCTTGAGTGCCCCCATAGACTTTGGTATACTGTCAAAATTTCAAAATTTTCCCACGTATAGTTTTCCATATATAGATCGAGCTTGTTCCCGGAGGGACACCCTGTTTCTCACACCATTCCCAAGATACAAATGGTTAACATCGAATCTGTAACACTCTGTACAATTTGAATTATTTATTAAGTGTCATTCCAATGTATGACAAAATGTCCTCTTGGATAACTCTGATGCGGAACGGTGTTCTTCCATCGTGTTGATATACTTTTTTTAATTTGAACAGACGTTTTTTTCGAAAGACTTTTGCGAGATTCTGGGTGAATATTGTTGGTACTTTTGATCCATTCTCACGTTCCACAAAAACACATGTCTGGTACGGTTCATTTTGTATTCAAAGTTACAGTGAAAGATCAAAATTGTAGGTTGAAGGTTGACGAACAGGTTCTATACGCTAGGTTTCTGTGACGTCATGACGTCAGCTGTCAGACGGAAATATCCAAACAAACTATTTTTTATTACCTCAAAAGCTGACTTTTCACTCGGCTAATCATATACGCACTAACGGGACACACGATATATGTATTACACCCAAAAATATAGTCCAAAGAAGTCCAAATTGAACACAAACACTGATTTCAAACTCACACAATACAAAACCACAAGTCACAAAAGCTTGTTTGGATACCAAATTCGGCCACGACCAATCATATGGTGCCTGTGACGTTTTCAAAAACGTCGCGTATTACGATAGTCATAAAGTGAACTGTGATTCATTTTTCTGCTATGTTTAAAATGTATTTGATTTGATAGAAAAAAAACGGTCGAAAATAGACAGTGATGATAATTTTGGAATTTCGATGATCAGAACCCTTCTTTGATCAAGAAAAAGAAGTTCATATCAAATATTTCAACTTTTCTTTTTAATTGGAAAGCACCCCATGTCAACTTTTTTTTTGTCAACCTCCAACCTCCAAAGTAGATCTGTCACTTTGTCAATAAGAAAGGAATTGTAATAGTTGGCTTCTTCGAGATTCAAACTCATGAAAAAGAACTAATCGATCATTGTATTATTTCATAGCTAACTGACCAGTATTATAGTATCTATTTTTTTTTCCAGATAACCATTTGATTTTATTTCTACATGAAATCTATACTTTCTTGTCAATAAGCTGTTGAGTTGTTTGATGCACTGGTTTTCCTGAGTGACAGCGCAGGCTTTTCTAGGCCCACCGATCATTGAACTTCACCGTTTGTTTGCATCTTGAGGCAGTGCGAGATTATGTACGCTTCTCATTATATGATCAAACAATGTCAGGGCTTGAAGTTTTCAAATTATTAGATCGCATTTTAGCTTTTTTCCGACTTAATATCCAAATTTCGACTACCCATCAGTTAATTTATATAATACATAGAACCAAGATGTGTTGTCGTGATTTGGCCTAAGTTCTTTTGTAAGACTTTGAGGGCGCTACGTTTTGCTAAAATCTTTTATTTTCAGTGACCCTAACTTTTCGAGAGTGATCTTTTGACATCTTTGATGAGTTGGCATGATTCCCACATTTTTTTTTATGTAGCCAAATCGCATTATTTTTAATTGAAAATCTCCAGTTACTCTATGTCGCATTCATTACGGATCACCCTCCTTATAATCTGAACCAAAATATCGAAGTGTTTCTGTGGACTATTGTTTCAACGCTCTCGTGTGATTCTTCCGAAAAAAAGACTGTATTTCTAAAATAAAAAGACATTCAAAATAATCGGAGAAACGGAAAAAAACAGTATTTCACCAGTCCTGTCTCCAGCAACCTGTTTAAAAGAAGTTTTTTAACTCCATGTGAACCAACCAGATTTGAATGCTCTGAATCGTGAAGCAAACCGCATGTTTTTCCAGCGATTCGTTAAAAAATGATGACGGTTCCAACAAAGATAAAAATTTCGAGAGTATCGTTTTTTACACACTGCTCTACAACGTCAGATGAGGAAACCAAACAACATTTCGAAAATCAGGACTATCATGAAAAGTAATGGAAACTTGAGTTCAACAGACTTAGAAAGTCTGAATAGCTCTCGAGACTTTTTCAAATAAAGTCAAATAATGTGGAATCTTCTCGAAAATAGTTTTGATGCGATTACATGAAACCTGATAATGATCAATGAATCCATGCGAATATTGGTGACTTCAGTAACTGGTTTTTACAAAAACAGTATGAATCTTTTTCTACAAACAGTCTGAAAACTTGTCTGCGATTACGCAATCAATTGAGCAATGGCGTTTGTTTCAAATGAAAATTTTCTGGAGAAGCCGAAAAATATAGTCACGAAGCAGGACCGTAAATGATGTTTTTCTACGACTGTACGGTAATATCACCATTGTGCAATCGATATCGGTTAGGAAGCGTAGCACATTGTACAACTGTACGGAAATAAAACCATTTCCCAACTGTTGCCATGGAAACGAGTGCAAACTGAATGAAAATGGAATGATCTGGCACCTCCGCCAAAAACAAAAAGTTAAAATCGATATTAATTATACAATAGTGATAAAAATTAAAAGTCGTAGAAAAAGTATAGTGTACAACTCGCATGGAATTATCATTTCCCACTCGTATGAATTGCTGCACTCGCCTTCGGCTCGTGCTACAAACCTTCATACTCGTAGGAAATGGGTGTCATTCCATGCTTGTTGCACAATATACTATTGTGAAGCGCAGTAAAACGAAGTGAACATGATTATTTCAACTGATCTTGAAGCTACTTTATCCTCGCTTCAACTCAAGACGAAGCGCCCCGACAGTCAAAAGGTAGAGATAAATTACCTCGACATACGTTTGAAATAACGTGAGGACCGCATTTAACAAGACATGAAAAAAATCGATCAAACCAAATCATTTCGATAAATCCTTTCCTCTTTATTTTTCTGCGGTTTCTCTAAGCCAATTGGATTTAAGCGCTCTCATGAAGAGAACTATTATACAGGGCCAGGAGAAATTACTAGAATGGTCAACTATTTCAAAAGATACACGGGTTGGAAAAAAATGTCTTATATAATGTTGTGAGGCTTTTAAAAGTCCACATATCTGTGATGAATCGGAATATACAGGGTCAAACCCAAAGTTATGGCAGATCAAGGTTGCATTTCTGAAAGTGAAATCCTCTGTATATCCTTCCACAGTTATAATAATTTTCGTTAATTTTCCAATCAATTGAAATTCGCGGCAACGTAGCCTAGTATCTGTCTATTATTTTTAAGCATGCTTATCCAGTGCTTTGTCGACAGCTTCAGAGAAAGCTGCTTTTTCTATTTGCAATAAATTTGGTTTGTGAGATCGAGGTTGATGGTTATGGTAAGGGTGGGGGGACAAAAGCCCGGCAAGTTCGCCTAGTGGCCCTTTTCGTCAACTCCGTGTTTCCAACTCCCTCCACTCAAGTCATCCTGTCTCCAGTGTAAAGCGGAGCAGGTCATCCCAGGTCCTCCAACTCCACCCAAGGAATGGTTGCCGCTCCTAATATCCTCCTCCTCAGGCGACCCCATCTATCACAGACTCCCACTAGACGATAGGTTTCCTCCACCCTTCTACAGTAGAAGTATAGGGGTTTTTCACTCATTCCTGATAAATGCAAGTGTTGAGCTTGCAGTGTCCTGTCAGAATGCCTAAGATGATGCTCAGTGCCTTCCTACTCTTGTTCAGAAACTGGACCGTCCTTGGTTTGTTGAGTTGTGTGATTATCTCTCTGGCTTGTCGTCTTATTCCTCCAGTTTTTCACTGTGTTCTCCCAAGCCCGCTCATTCCGGGCCTAGGAGATCAGTCTTTCACTCAGATCCAGTCATGGCTGTGGACCGGGCTAGGAGGATGAAGTCCTAGTCTAGCTAGCTCGTCCGCGCGTTCGTTGTAACGTAAATAACTATTCCATCATGTTCACTTTGGCTAGGAGTGAGGTGAATAACCTGCAGATATTTGAATTCGAAGTGATCCATGCAATGTGGTTCAAAATGAAAAATTTTGAAAATAAACAAAGGAGGCGTTGAAAACGGCGTTATCATGGTCATTTTGACATTAGCTTGAATGCTTGATGTTTTTGATGCCCCCGATGTTTATTTCAACATCTTTTATTCAAAATCACATTGCATAGATAAATTCAAGGTCCAATATCTCGAAATAGGTAACCCTTACCACATCTACAAAGTATACCTTTCTGACGTGAAAATGACGGAAAAATCATTAAAAAAAATGTTCGAGTGCACACAAAAAGGTATAGCTGTTTGAATATATACCTATACCAAGGCCAAATATGAATTTTACATGTCAAGCAACTCCCATGTACGAAATGTCATCAAAATAAATTGATTATTTCAAAAGTTATTTGAAAAAATGAATTTCGGAGTAGACAAGGCAAGGTCGATCGCAATATTTTTGTATGAGGTATCTGCTGTTACCCTATGTCCTTTCACTTTTGGACCACCCGGTAAAACACAGTTTTTTCTAACTCGGGTATTTTTTGAAATAATCCGTTCTGGTAATTTCTCCTTACCCTGTATGGACATCGTATTATCGATTCTTTAAATCAGAATAAACTTGATTATTGTGAAATGTTATCTCGATTACTTGAATATTGAAAATAATGTGTGAACCTTCATCAGCTTTATCTGATCAGATAGATAAAAAGCGTCCATTATCACAAAGAGACCTGAGTCAAGTAAGGACAAACAGAAAAACTCCAAGTCAAGGTCACAAACAGTCATATGATAAAATGATTAAATGTGTCGCCTACGCGGCATCTTCAGATCTAAAAACAGAATTAATTGGTGAACCTAATTGCAAAAAGTATAAAATAAAATATAAATAAAATAAAAAAAAGCTCTTCGTACACATAATTAAAATTGTAAACAATAAATGAGGTTAAGTACGATATAACAATAAAAAAAGAAATTAAAAAATTTGGGTATGTCCTGTGTTTGGAGCAACATCTTTGGTTCAATGATCAGCGTCATTATCCACTGATCCACCACGCCTTGTATTAGAACGCGAGTTATGTTTGCTATACTGAAGATTATTGAATATCAAATGGGGTTTGAAGTTAAACACATCATTGATGCAGGTGTAGACCGGGCTCTTTTTAGCTCTTGTTATCTCCAATTTTTCTAGAAGGTCAAGTTTTTTACCTTTCCTGCACTCTTGGAGGACCTTTACGTTTTCTGATTAATCGAATTCATGGCCAGTTGATAAAATATGGGTTGCGAATGCTGATTTGGTTTCCGTTATATCCGAATTCTGAGATCTATTTACCAAACTAGCGTGTTCACGGACTCTTGTACCAATACTTCTTCCGGTCTGTCCCACGTATACAGATGGGCAGCTTCAACAACTCAAAGAATATACTCCCGATTTTGCAAGTTGTTCAGTTTTATCTTTCAACCGCACCAATTTCTTTTGTAATGTATTGACGGTCTTGAAAGCTATAGGCATTTTGGCTTTCCTGAAAATATCCGGGACCTGTAGAGAAAGGTTCCCAAAGTACGACATATACTTAAAAAATGTGGTTTGTACAGGCCTCGCATGTATGACATTGAAATACCGTCTGTATCTATTTGTGAACTTATGGAACATTTCGTTTAATGAATTTGTCGGAAATCCATTATCTATGGCAATATTCTTTATTAATGTCCATTCTTCTTGGAATGTTTTCTTGGACAGGGCAAGCTTGAACAGGCGATACATCAATGAGTTGAAAGCTGCAAATTTATGTGTGTGGGAAGTTGGAGGTGAATTGAATGATATTTTCAGTTGAGGATGGTTTTCTGTAAACTCCAAACTCAATTGAACCATTTCTCCTCGTCAAAAGCAGATCCAGAAAAGGTAATTGACCTTCAACTCCCTTCTTTGTGGTGAAAACTATTTTAGGGTGTAAGTCATTGACGAAGGTTAGAAAATCTTCGAAAAGTTGGTTGCTACCACTCCAAACCATAACCACATCGTCAAAATATCTTTGGTCGAAAATAATATTATCGGTGAAAGGGCTATTCATTATGAGGTTCTCTAAACTGCTCATAAAAACCTCGCCCAAAAACGGTGATAGGCAAGAGCCCATGGCAAGGCCTGACTTTTGTCTATGGAAGGATCCGTTAAATTTGAAAAAATTCTGGTCCAATACAATATAAAGCAATGAAATAATGTTATCCAACACTATCTGTGAAAGCGAAAACCAAAGCAGCAGTTTTCTGACCACTTCAACACAGTCTGGTGGAGGGATGCTTGGAAATAAGTTCTTCACGTCCAGAGAGATAAGAACTGCATCATTCGGGATATTAACCTTGGATAAGTCTCTGGAAAATTCGACAGAGTTCTTGGTTGCGTGGGGATTCTGGAAGCCTGTCGTGTCCCTTAGGATGCCATTGAGCCATGAAGAAATCTTATAGCACGGAGAATTCAAGAAAGATACCAACGGTCTCATACAATGAAGAGGTCCTGATGTTCATACGGATTAATCTTGCTTCAGTTGTGTTAAAAAATTCGAAAGTTATCAGGCAATTATCCAAAAGTTTCTCCACTTTAGCTGCGGAGCTGTTGGTTGGATCTCTATTGACAATCTCAAATTCCTCCGGATTCAAAAACTCCTGAACTTTATCGAAATAATCAGTTCTCCTCATTATCATCAGACATGATCCCTTGTCCGCTTTGGTCACTATCAATCATTGGATCTAATTTTCTCTATAACGCTCTGCAAGTCTAACTTGTTGTGGTTCGGTTTTTGCTTCGCAGCTTCCTCTGTAGAATTCAAAACATTTATCAGTTTGGCACGGAAAATATTTTTATTCGAGATATCAGTTGACTGGATAATAGCTCCAGCTTCGACTGCCAAAGTTTCCTTTCCGCTCTGGCCGATTTTTCCTGTGAAATTGAACTTCAGATTTGAATTCAAAATCTTCTCTTCTCCCATGGTGAATTGTACATCCGTCAAGTTGAGGAACCGGTTATGAAAACTGAATGCTGAACTACCAAGTGATCTTCTGTATTCCTTGGTGTTATGCGATCTTAGGGCGCCACCTTGCTTATGCTTAAATTTGGGAAGATCTTATCTGTCTGGACGTGAAGAACTTATTTCCAAGCATCACTTCACCAGACTGTGTTGAATTGTTCAGAAAACTGCTGCTTGGGTCTTCGCTTCCGCAGATGGTGTTGGATAACATTATTTCATTGCTTTATATTGTATTGGACCAGAATTTGTTCAAATTTAACGGATCCTTCTATAGACAAAAGTGCGGCCTAGCCATGGGCTCTTGCCATCACCGTTTTTGAGCGAGGTTTTCATGAGCAATTTAGAAAACCTCATAATGAAAAGCTCTTTCACCGATAATAAAATCTTCTACCGAAGATATGTTGACGATGTGTTCATGGTTTGGAGTGGTAGCAACCCACGTTTCGAAGATTTTCTAACCTCCGTCAATAACTAACACCCCAAAATAGTCTTTGCCACAGAGAAGGAGATTGAAGAAAAATTACTTTTTCTGGATCTGCTTTTAACGTGGAGAAATGGTTCAATTGACTTTGGAGTTTACAGAAAACCATCATCAACGGATAATATTATTCAATTCACCTCGAACTCCTCACGCACACATAAATTTGCAGCTTTAATTTCATAGATGTATCGCCTGTTCAAGCTTCCCCTGTCCAAGAAAACATTCCAAGAAGAATGCGACATTATTAAAGTATATTGCCATGAATAATGGATTCCCGACAAATTCATTAAACAAAATGTTCCATAAGTTCACAAATAGATACAGATGGTCCTTCAATGTCATTCATGCGAGGCCTGTACAAACTACAGTGACTAAATACAACACAGTGGCGACAAACGTGGACTCGGCCCCAAAATACCTATATCTTTCAAGACGGCCAATACATAACAAAAGAAATTGGTGCGGACGAAAGATAAAACTGAAGAACTTGCTAAATCGGGAGTATATTCTTTGAGTTGTGGAAGCTGTCCATCTGTATACGTGGGACAGACAGGAACAAGTATTGGTACAAGTGTCCGTGAACACGCTAGATTTATGAATAAACATCAGAATTCGGATATAACGGGAACCAAATCAGCATTCGCAATCCAATCATAAGCGAGTATTACCAGTAACGCGTGGATCATAGTTGTTTATCCACGGGCAGGTTCTTCATTCACGGGCAGTGGGCCTAAACACAACTATTTTTGGCTTTATTTAGTGACTTTTTTTCCAAATTTTTTGACAGTTGTAGATAAAACATTGTATTGTACATAGTGGGGTGTAAGGGGCAGCGCAAAACATCAGTACATCAATGCTGCCCAAATGCCAACCTCACCTGCTCGAGTGGTGACCCCGGTCACCCGGTGCACCCTGCTAGAAAACGAACGAGGCAATGGCGACCGAGTATTGGCGGTATAACCATACGTAACAGAGATACAGGATTAAATCCCTGTATAAAGTGAAGGAAGGCAACGGGATACCACCTTCACTACTTATCCCAAGAGTATCACATAAAACACACGAAATCCTATGATGAATACATTTAACCCATAATTGTCCGGAGTTATAAATCGTTCCCCAATCGGATCTCCGGGGGGAACTGTGTTGAATGAAGTCAGGAAGGAGAGACTGAGTTTACGAAGCGAAGTAAAGGTTGGCACTTGGAATGTGCGTAGCTTATATGAGGCCGGAAAACTGGCCAACCTAATAGAGGAAATGAAGAGACTGAAGATGGATATTCTGGGTGTCGCGGAAACGTGGTGGCCTGAGGCTGGAGTATGTCACGTTCCTGGAGGGGTCATGTACTATTCGGGAAATAATGACAGAAACCATAGGAAGGGAGTAGGAGAAGTCCTGTCTGAAAAGTTATCCAGATCTGTAATGAACGTTCTCCCTTTCTCGGACAGAATCATACTACTTAAACTATACGCCAAACCGGCCAACATCAACGTCATACAGGTGTATGCACTCACAGCAGATTCAACAGAAGATGAGATCGAGACGTTTTACGAGGAATCAAAGCAAGTACTCAAACAAGTTAAAAATCACGACATAAACATAATAATGGGTAATTTCAACGCCAAGGTGGGAGAAGGAAGATTTGAAGCACTGGTGGGCCCTTATGGATTGGGATTGCGCAATGATCGTGGTGAACGTCTTTGCCAATTCTGCCAGGAGGAAAACATAAAAATAACAAACACATGGTACAAGTTGCTACCTAGACGCTTATATACGTGGAAGGCTCCAGGAGATCGCCCAGACAAAATAATCCGCAATCAGATCGATTACATACTCATCAACAAACGTTTTGGGACATCGGTGAAGAAAGTATGCACCTATCCGGGTGCTGATGTTTCCTCAGACCATATTCTCTTGATGGCGGTAATCAAAATCAAAATTATGACAATCAAAACCCATGTACCACAGCGAAAGATAGATTACGAAAGACTTAAAGATGAAGAAACAAAGAACAAGGTCACAAAAGATCTTAATGCAAAAATACTGACAACTATGGACCCACAGTCGGTAGAGGAAGCCAACATGGGAGAAGTATGGGAGGAAATGGAGGCTGCCATGGCCAATGTTGCAGAGGCAGAGTTGGGACGATTGGATGACAGATGAGATACTGGCGCGGTTTGAGAAGCAAAGAGGGTACAAGAACAAAGGGAATGGTGATAACTACAAAAAAAAACAGAAACTCATTAGATCGAAGATAAGAACCGCTAAGAATGAGTGGCTGAAAAAACAGTGTGAAGAACTAGAAAAACTACAAAGAATGCACGATGACTTCAACCTACACAGAAAGATAAAAGAGACGACAGGAGTATATAGAAAGAGTCAATTCTCTAATGTAGAGAACGATCAGGAAGAATTAGCGCAGGATGACCAACAGCGTAAAACCATATGGGAGAACTATATAAGCAACCTTTTTGCCGATGAAAGACCTGCTGCTGAAAATGTAGACGACAAAGATCTCTCTGGACCTGCCATCACAAAGGAGGAAATTATAAGAGCGATCAATACATCCAAAGATAGAAAGGCGATTGGCCCAGATCGCATACCGGTTGAGTTGCTCAAAGTGTTGGACGACAAAAGCATCACAGTTCTTCAGACGATATTTAATCGAATCTTTAACACAGGCGAATATCCCGCCAAATGGTTAACATCGAATTTTATCCCCTTGCCAAGAAAGAACAATGCAACAAAATGTGAGGACCACAGATTAATCAGCCTCATGAGCCACACACTGAAGATATTCCTTAAGATCATCCACTACAGAATATCAATAAAGTGCGAAAGAAACATCGGATCCACACAATTTGGATTCAGACGGGGTTTAGGTACGAGAGAAGCAGTAGTTGCGACTCAAGTGCTAATCCAGAACTGCTACGATCAGAGAAAGCACATAATGCTGTGCTTCATCGATTATGAAAAGGCGTTCGACAGAGTCCAACATCATAAACTGATCCAAATCCTAAATAGATTGGACATAGACCAAAAAGACATCCGTTGCATTCAAAGCCTATACTGGAACCAAATGGCTGACGTCAGAGTTGTTAACGATCGCACAAAAGCAAGACCAATTTGTAGAGGGGTAAGACAGGGGTGCGTCCTCTCCCCACTTCTGTTCAATCTATATTCTGAGGCCATCTTTCAGAAAGCCCTAGAAGAACGCAACGTGGGCGTTAAAGTGAATGGTGTATGGGTCAACAATATTCGTTATGCGAACGACGCAGTTCTAATTGCAGATAACATGGAGGATTTGCGACATATGCTTGGGATTGTCGGTAAATGCAGTAAGAACATGGGTCTCAATATCAACACCAAGAAGACTAAATTTATGATAATTGCTCGAAAACCACAAGAATTTCAGAACTCAAGCCTAACATATGACAATCAACCAATAGAACAAGTAAATAAATTTAAATATCTAGGAACGTGGCTGTGTGAAAACTGGGAATCGGATACAGAAATCAGATGCCGGATTGAAAATGCCCGCAGTGCGTTCATGAAATTCAAAAAAGTGTTCACCAATTCTGATTTCGATCTGGGCTTGAGAATTAGATTCGTCAAATGCTATGTCTGGACAGTGTTGTTTTATGGTATGGAGGGATGGACACTGAAGGTGAGCACTATGAACAAACTGGAAGCATTCGAGATGTGGATCTATAGGCGTATACTGAGGATTCCATGGACTGCAAGAAGAACCAACGATGAGGTCTTCAGAATAATCAATAAAGACCGCGAACTGTTAGACACCATTAAACGTCGAAAAACAGCATACCTGGGCCACGTAATACGTAACGAGAGGTACCAATTCCTGCAACTGATAATTGAGGGGAAGATTGAGGGAAAGAGAGGAATCGGGAGGAAAAAGATGTCATGGCTCCGCAACGTCAGGCAGTGGACAGGACTGAGGACAATGCAAGAACTAATGCATACCATACGTAATAGGGAAGAGTGGACGAATGTGATCGCAAACATCCATTAATGGATATGCAGCAGAAGAAGAAGAAGATTGTTCATGGTATATTTTACTCGAATTTTACTTCGGCTCGTGATATAAATTTTAATCTCGTGTAATATTTGGCCCATTATATGCTCGTTAAATAAAATACCATTATTTTATTTATATTTTATTTTATACTTTTTGCAATTAGGTTCACTAATTAATTCTGTTTTCAGATCTAAAGATGCCATAGGCGTAGGCGAAACATGTAATCATTTTAACTTGGAGTTATAGTTATAAATATAGAAAATCGTTGTGGAAGAAAAATAAAAATTCATCTTGCTCCATGTTGTTGCAATATCTTCGAAACCTCCACCGTTAGCACTTTATCGTATATCACCCGCATTGAGCTAGAGTTTTTGAATGAAATAGGATTCGGGGCTTGTCGGCCTATAGTTCAGCTAATGAAAAACAAAACATGCCAGATAGGGGAAAAAACTGGTGCATTTGCAGAAGTTGGTATAGGTGGAGGGTGAGGAGTTCTGAACAATATATACCAAAAGTCCTGATCGGTGGAGGACGAGCGAAAGTGAAATGGTGGCCTCTGTGAGTCAGTTTTTTACGTTTTACTTGAATCACCTAACGGCCTTGTGGTGCAGTGGCTTATGCATCGGCTTCTCAAGCAGGACGCCTGGACCGCAATTCTTGACATCATTCGCATGCACACTGTTGAATATATTGCAAAAAAATTGACAATGTGGTCACTAGTTAGATTTTCGTATTTGTTGTCACTGTCATTCATTAAAAACATCAATTTCAGTTATCACTGTTCGACTCTTAATTCTTAACAAAATCCATTTAATTATAGTAGAATACCCAGATATTCTACAAGTTATGGTCCCAGTAACGTTATAAGCCAATCTATATTATAGAGAAATGGATTTTAAAGCTCAAATTGAGAAGCTTGAAGGAGCCAGTAACTGGACGAAATGGAAAAGACAAATTTCGTTGCTTCTCCGACATCAAGGTGTCCTGGACATTGTAATTGGTGAGAGGAAGGTTCCTGAAAGTGTGTAGATTATAGGAATTTGTTTCCGTTAACCAGACTCACCAAAAAAGAACACCTTTATAGTCCACAAATAACATTACTTTATTCACTCAAATAAATGATGCTTTAACATGAAATTTGATATATGATATTTTACTAATTCTCCAAAATCAAGGAGTTAAAATGTTAGAATTTGAATGAAATCTCAATTTATAAATAGCGTTGGTTGGCAGGAAATTACTGGTTGGTACGAAGCAAAATATCAATGATAAAGTTACGGATAAAATGGATCAAGTCGCAGGGGCAAATACGTTCGAACGATCTGGGGATTGCGCTATGTTTCACAAATAGTGGCAGAGTGATTGAACAAAAATTCTTAAATCGTACCGCGCAGTGTACAAATAATTTAGAATAATTAACCAATAAAAATATGTAAATCTGAGATCTTTCTACGCAAACATAATGTTTTTATGGGTGACAATGTTGATATAAAAATATAAAATATTAGGCAGCATTCGATGTAGTTGACATTTAATGTTTAATTAGTTAAAAAGAAAAATTATTGAAATGGTAATCTGATTGAAGTTGGCGAAATGGATTGGATAAAGATAATTAAAACGACTGGCCTGTTAATTGTTCCAGACTCCTGGCTCCTGGTTTCCGATCTTTTTTCTTGGAATGCGGCTGGGATACGTCACGAGCTAACCCCAGACTCGTCACTCAACAGTACTTCCAGATCTCGAGCCATAACCAAAAAGGGGACCGGGGATTGATAACGTTGCGGATCATCCACGTGATCCACGTCGCCAAACATCAATAGTAGACAGGATAGGTTGTAGAATTTTGATACTCAAATCAACACATTCATTCGGTTTAAATTACGTGTTAAGAAAAAACCCTGAAACAATGGGTGACATTGAAAAATTGCTAGAAGAGAAGTGGAAAATAGAAGAATGGCAAAAAAAACCGGGACTGCATGCTCACCTTGCTAGGTTTCACAAATCCGTTTTCATCCGAGGCATCCTCAGAAATAATACATTCTGTGAAGTATGGGGAGTGAGATACACTCAGTTAAACTCCTTTCTCCAGCACAATTTCACAATGCCGCCAAGAGAATTAAAACATTTTTGGTTTCAAAAAAAAATACGTGTGTGTCTGCCTTCACACACGGGAGAAGACTCACTTCTTTGTGACAACTGACAATCCACCTCCAAAAGTGAAACAATGTACCCAACCGTACCAAAATTGATAACACCAACACCCAAACATTGACGGAATTTTACGTCTATTGGCAGCAATTATGCCGCGACAGAAACATTGAGTACTATCCTAGTTGATACGTAGATGGACCAAGCTATTGAAAGGTCGCATCCGCCTAAACAAGAAGAAATCATACCTTGGACAACTTTAGGATGAAACGAACGCTACAAGTGTAGTAGAAGGTGCGTCAGCTGAAGAGAAAACCAGGTACGAAAATTTAAGCAAAGAGTATGAGAAACACGACGCAATAGCCCAGTTAATCTTGGTTAGTTCATTGAATGATTTTAATGTTGAACTCACTGCAACATGTTATTCAGCAAAATCAGTTTGGGATAAGTTAATTTCAATATACGAACAAAGTTCAGGACAACGAGTAGATCGTCTGATGGAGTTATTTTTCACGTGTGAAAAATCTACAAATGAGAATATTGCCACGTATATTGGAAGGTTACAACGTAATTTTGCCGAGTTAAATGATGAACTGAAACGGCTAATAAAAGTAGAATTGCCTGACCTATTGCTGATGAGTCGCATAATGTCCACCTTACCTACTGAATATTTTGAATTCAAGAGTGTTTGGGAATCAGTTCCTGTAGAAGAACGAACAGTTAATAAATTGATGGAGCGACTGAGGTTGATTGAGATGAGACTACCTGGAAAATCCAATGATCCGGGTGCGTTAATGACAAAAAGTGGTAAGAAAGAACCCAAGAGACAGAAAAAGTGTTTTCGATGTCATGTGGTTGGCCATTTTGTTAAAAATTGTCCAATGAAGCAAGAGCTAGAAAATCAGAAGAAAGAAAAGTCAATTGATATGAATGATGAAAAAGCATTGTGGTTGGCTGATTCTGGAGCGTCTGCACACATGACTTACAGAAAAGAGTATTTTTCAACGTATGAAGCTTTTTCGATGCCAAAACAAGTCACAGTTGGAAACAAAGAAATAATTTTTGCTCATGGTAGTGGAATAATCAACGTAGAAATGTGGATCAACAGAAAATGGACCAAAAATTATTTGGCTGATGTATGGTATGTGCCTGAGATTGGACGAAACTTGTTTTCTGTGAGTAGAAATATGGAAAGAGGGTTCAATTTTCACGCCAATAAACATGGTTGCACATTTATGAAGAATGGGGTCGCTTGTATGACTGGAAAGAAGACTGACAGAGGGTTGTATGCATTGAATTTGAGAGTGGTTTTACCAAGAGCTAGTGCAGAAATACATGTAGCCTCTGAAGAAGACACTGTACAACTATGGCATGAACGTTTATGTCACCAAAATAAACGTCATGTGAAGTCAGTTTTGAAGAAATATGGAATGAATGTGAAAAATCAAGAGGATTTTTGTGATGGTTGTATGTATGGAAAACAACACAGACGGAGTTTCGGAACGAGAGAAGAATACAGACCAAAAGTAGTTGGTGAACTTATTCATGCCGATGTTTGTGGACCAATGGAACAAGAATCTTTGGCTGGGGCAAAATACTATGTTTGCTTCAAAGATTATTTTTCAAGATTTCGACGTGTCTTCTTCATCAAGATAAAGTCTGAAGTTGCAGAATGCCTGAGAACGGTCATGAATGAAGCGAGGACAATGGGTCATGCTGTAAAAGAATTCATGAGTGATGTTGGTAAAGAATTTGACAATCACGATGTGAAGAAAATTCTTGAATCCAGGGGTATTAATTTTAGAAAGTCAATGCCTGTAACACCAGAGCAAAACGGTGTGGCAGAGCGAGAGAATCGCACATTGGTTGAAAGTGCACGATCAATGATACATGCCAAAGATGTACCAATAAAATTGTGGGCAGAAGCAATCGCTACAACAACTTATGTTTTAAATAGAACAGCTGCAACTACCGTCGAAGGAAAAGCTCCGGTTGAACTATGGACAGGACGAGAAGTTGTGAGTTTGGATCATTTACGAGTATTTGGTACCACTTGTTTTGTTCACGTACCAAAACCACGCCGTTGTAAATGGGACAAGAAGAGCGAAGAGGGTTGTTTTGTCGGGCACTGTGGTGACAAGGATGGATATCGTGTTTGGATGCCAAAGACAGACAAAGTTATACTATCTCGAGATGTCATATTCAAATCAGAAAAGGATAAACCAGAAAAAGTAGTGGCGTTTTCTAAAGGAAAGTTGGATATAACCATGAACTACAGAAGATCCGATATTGAATATGAAGAGGAAGAAAGACAATGTGAGATAGTAGATGACAAAATTGCCGCAATCATAAATCAAAGAGATTCATCAAGTAGAAGAGAACCAGAAGTTTCAGAGGAAGTATTATCTGATGGTTCAAATCAATGTAGGTCTGATCAAGAAGTTTCAATCGAAACACTTGAAAAACGTCAGTCTAGATGTCCTTCATGGATGCAAGATTATGTCATGGTTGCTGAGGGCGATATACCAACGTCTTACAAAACAGCAATAGAATCCAAAGAAGCAGATCAGTGGCGTAAAGCAATGGAGCAGGAAATACTGCCGTTGGAAAAAAATAAGACCTGGCACCTAGTAGAGCTTCCAAAAGGAAAGAAGGTAGTTGATAATAAGTGGGTTTTCAGATTAAAAATCAAAGCCGATGATACCTTGGACCGATTCAAAGCCAGACTAGTAGCCAGGGGCTTCACTCAAAAATCATGTGTTGATTATGAAGAGACTTGTAGTCCTGTTGCAAGATTTGACACAGTTCGTACTATACTAAGCGTGGCAGCAGCTGAAAAATTAGAACTCTTGCAATTTGATGTGAAAACAGCTTTTCTATATGGCAAACTTCAAGAAGAGGTGTATATGAGACAACCAGACGGATATGAAGATGGCACTGGAAGAGTTTGCAAACTGGATCGAAGCTTATATGGTTTAAAACAAGCACCACGATGCTGGAATGAAAGATTTGTTGAATTCATGACGAAGCAGGGGATGGTGTGTAGCAGTGCAGATCCATGTTTGTTTGTACATTTTGACGACAACAGAAAGTTATTGATCACACTAAATGTTGATGATGGATTAATGGCAGCGTCAAGTCAAAGTGACATGTTGAAATTTGTTGACAAACTTAGACAAGAATTTCAGATAAAAGTTGGAAATTTGGAATATTTCCTGGGAATGGAAATAACACATTTAGAAAATGGTTCAATTTTTTAAAATCAGGCAGCATATGCAAGAAAAGTATTGGACAAATTTGGTATAGTTGTAATGCTGTGAAAACCCCAATTGAGAAAAGTGTTGCAGAAGATGAAACTGAACTTAATTCTCAAGAAGTTCCATATCGCCAAGCAGTGGGTAGTTTGATGTATTTGATGATGGCTACACGTCCAGATTTGACCTATGCAGTGTGTCTAGTATCAGAATCTTTGGAGAAGCCAACATTATCAAATTGGAACATGGTTAAAAGAATATTTAGATACTTGCAAGGAACTATGAACTATGGAATATTTTATGACTCAACTAAATCACAGGAAGGTTTAGAAGCTTTCTAAGATGCCGGTTTTGCTGGTGATTTGAGTACGAGACGTTCCAGAACTGGTGTTGTGTGCAAGTTTTCTGGAGGTGCAATTACTTGGTCCAGTCAAAAGCAAAGAAGTGTTGTACTCTCAACTACCGAAGCTGAGTACGTAGCCGCTAGTGAAGGTGCTGCAGAAGTAATTTGGTTGACATGTTTGCTAAGGGACGTGACAGACATGCTCAATTTTATCCCTACACTGCTTGTGGATAATGCAAGTGCTATCAAGTTGGCCAAAAATCCTGAATTTCACGAGAGATCAAAGCATATTGATATTAAGTATCATTTTGTTCGAGAAGAGGTCCTAGAGGGTTTAATTAAACTTGAACATGTGAGTGGCCAATTTCAAGTAGCAGATATCATGACAAAACCTTTAACATGGGCAAGATTTAACATGTTAAGATCAATGTTGAGAGTGAGACCGAAAAACGCAGTTGTTCAGTGACCAGATGATATAAGTTATTTTGAGAGGAAGTGTTGAATATATTGCAAAATAATTGACAATGTGGTCACTAGTTAGATTTTCGTATTTGTTGTCACTGTCATTCATTAAAAACATCAATTTCAGTTATCACTGTTCGCCTCTTAATTCTTAACAAAATCCATTTAATTATAGTAGAATACCTAGATATTCTACAGTATGCGATACTCTGCGAAGGGGATTTCACGAATGGTTCGAGCATTGAAAGGTTATGTGATGTATTGAATCGCATGATCGATTTCTGAGATATTGAGAAAAAACCATCTCAGGGTGCCTTATTTGAAGGGGCGTATCTACCTTAAAAAGCATTTTTCGGAAAATGTTTATGGGAACTCGTTTTCATGAAAATACCTCAGAAATTATCCCAGGAATTTTTCACCCATGTTGAGAAAACACCATGTAGACTCAAGTTTTTCAAAGAGCTCCAATGAACCACGATCTTGAGATTCAGGAAACTATGAAAAAATAAATTTTTGATCACAAATAAGTCTTGCGAGCACTATGTTGTATGCTGCGAGCGAGAAAACCCGCTTGTTGTCAAATTCGAGTACTCCTTTATGAGACGAGTTCTGAAGAATGACATGCGATTTATTTTGATAGCGGCACGAGTGATCTTGAGCGATACGAATGGTCAAGAATCGGGCTCCTGGGATCTATCCCCGGGCGAGCCAACGTCGTTGTTAAAATTTAGGATCTGGTTTAAAGATATGCATCGCCTTTCGGAAGAGACGTAAGACAGTGGGTCAAGTGTGATGGATGTTAGCACGTTCAAGAACCCTACCCTCATAAGAGAGGGATTTGGTGAAACTACCAGAAGAGATAGAACGAATTCCCTGGCATCGGTGATTAACCTCAGTCGCAAAAATATAGGGTTCGCCAAAGTAAGTGGCCAATTAGAATATCTCGGGAAATACAGTGATTGAGATTCTGACCATTTGTAGGAAGAGATTTCCGGAATTGCTTTTTTCAAATAAAATAATAGTGACGTTGCGCGACTACCGGTTATACCGGAAGTGGATGTCAACTCGCTTGTTCCAAATGAAACACTCTATATACTATCACATTTTTGAGTTCTACGTAGAATTCTAGGCAGATCTGATGAATTACTTATACCTAAGTATAAGCGTTTTTGAAATATCTGAGTTTTTATGTCAAAAATGACGTTTGTATAGGTTCCTATATGAATGTAAATCTTTCGTATATGAAAGCCATTATTGCTTAATTTGTATTGGATTTCTTGTTCAAGGGACCTACTTCAAAAGATTGTTTACAATATTTTGATAACTTTTAATACAGGATGGCCCAAAAATAAGATCAAAAATAAAACCAAGAAAACTGTCAAAATTCAATTTTTTCAAATAGAAACGCCCAATTTTTATAATTCAATCTTATGAAGCATTGAAAATTAAGGTGAGTTGTCCATTCCAAAAATTAAAGAAAAATTAAAATAAGAATTTTTGTAGGTATATCTTAGCCTTAGCCGGCATATCTGGAATGAGATCACTGGACAGAGAGTAGGGAGCAAGAAAATCATTTTTTTCACCTTGTAAACTCATAATTCTGATGGTTGACTCAAATTTCATCAAATTTCATGAACGAATTCCTGGATGACACATTCAAATTTATCACGAACTTGAAATGTGGGTGAAATGTTTGATGAGCAATAGTATTTATTCAGGAGGGCCTCTGGTGATTACGAGCATTCAAAGAAAACTAGTTATGATAAATATTGCAAAAGTTAAAAGTAGTCCTGCGCATGAACGAAATTCCTTACCTGAATGGTATACCAGCTATGGATGCCTGACGCACTATTGCAGGACCCCGTATAAAAAACAAGATGTGTTTGAGTCTGACAGAGAAATCATTTTTATCTATCCTTCGTGATTAGTCGTATCTTGTTCACGATCTAGATATTCAAAGGTATACACTGAATATTATAAGGTCTTTTTGTTGAGTCCACTGCATTCGTGAAAAAAAAATCCATCTCTTCCTATTTTGTTAAACTTGAGTTGGGATTTTTATGACACACCTTTTATCAGTTTCCGATAAATCTGGAACATTAGTATCTTGAGGGATGGCGAATCGATGCCACATATAAGATTTCACATTGA
This sequence comes from Orchestes rusci, assembly GCA_958502075.1. Lineage (NCBI taxonomy): Eukaryota > Metazoa > Arthropoda > Insecta > Coleoptera > Curculionidae > Orchestes > Orchestes rusci. The sequence continues at coordinate 28,898,999 of OY293308.1, read as the reverse complement.
TTGGGTTCTTGAAGTAGTTTATTTCTGAAAAAATATATTCAAACACCTTAAAAATGTACGATTATGAGTTATGATAATGATAAAAAATGTCCTGTATTTCATAATTCAAACAAATTAATACAATAGAGGGTGTACTCTAAGTCTACTGGGCTATTATTACCCATGATACTAAAACAAACAAGATATGATCACGCGCAGGTTTTGCTGACGTCATTGCGTGTCCAAAACTCATAGGTTACCTAGGTAACTGGGTTATCATGATACCAAAAAAAAACAAGATAGACTCACGCCATAATACAATAACTGTCGCATATCCCCCTCAGTTGTCATCACGTGACCTACCTCAAACCTAAACAATCAATGTCACGTGAGGATGTCATGCGTGAACCAGTTCAATTTTCAATAAGCAAATGGTTACTAGGTCACGGTATTTGATGTTTCACATCTAACCTCACTTTAGGCTCGCAGTGACGACGTGCGCGGCTTGGTTCTGATTTCGTCAAGCAATCGATCATATCTTGTTTGTTTAAGTATGATGATTATTACCTGACCTTAAACCTAATCGTATCACTCAAACAATACTAGAAAATCAAATCTCTTCCAAGATACACTTGCCATACAATGATTGATTCTGGAACTGAGCACAAGATTATAATTATTACATAATGAGATTCAGGAGTCTCGGAGGTCACGAATATATGACTTGTATAGAACTTTGAACTGTTTCTCATTCCGGGAAGTCAACTCGTTCGATTAAGAGTTGAACAACTTGATCGCGTTGAATGTGGACGTCCCCCGAAACCTGGTAGTAGTAGCATGGTTATCCCATTCCCAAATCCAATGTCACGAGAATACACGTTTAGACGGAATACAAACCTATCCCTTAGAGTAGAAAGCGATCCTGGACTTCTTAAACATTTTATCAAGAAGTTTCCGAGGTGTAATGTTCTACTATCATCCATTTTCAATCACTGAATTTTCTTAAAAGATTTTGAATTGTGGTCGACCTTTCCTAGACCTAGAATAAGACGAAAACATGCGGTTTGTACCTTTAGAATACGGATTTTGTGCAAAAGATCTAGACACGGGCTATAAATAAAATCGAGATAATTGAAACCAGACCATACTTCATACCCCGAGGAAAATTTGAGCCTTATGCCCATACATCCTCATTCAAAAGATGAACGTTATCTTTCAAAAACACTTGATATATTGACTTGTATACATCTTAAGTGAGACACCCTGTATATTTTTGCTCCAATGATTCGTATTAAATGGTATTCGTATCTCATTTTCATACAGGTTGTATCTTCATGAAAGCTATAAACTACTTTTTTTTTGTGAAAATTCCAATGAAACAACTATAGGACTGATCCTTAAGCTAAGTTATGTACAGTACTACTCATGTGCCAAATTCAATCTACTCCAGGGTTAACGTTATAATGATCTCAAAGTGGATGGATACCTGGAATTCAACAAAGATGACATTCCCCGGACGACGATCGTCTGTACTCAGTTAGACAGTGAAATGCCTTTGCTTTGTTGAATAACTCACATTTCAAGGCGTTGCGCTCAACATAAAATCTAATTAATATGTTTACATAAAATGCCCGATTGAAATTCTTGAATATATTTTCGATCTTCAATAATAGGGAGAATGGAAAATCTTGAAACTGTTTCCTCAGTCTGACCATGACCAATCCATATACGTTTCGTCCTACTAGGACTCATCAGTATGGCTATGGGTCTAAGTCAGACTGAAGAGAACAGTTCTTAGTGGGTTAGTGTCGAGCTGACAAGTAAATGAAATGTTAACTGTTGTAGTACATGGCGCCATCTATCGGCAGGATTTGTCAATCTCAGGATGGAAATTCCCATCAATCTAGTGAAAGACTACTACCATTGGTCACCATATCGTCTACAACAAGTTCGTGGATAATCCTCCCGGTGAAAAAGGAAAATCTTGAAACTGTTTCCTCAGTCTGACCATGACCAATCCATATACGTTTCGTCCTACTAGGACTCATCAGTATGGCTATGGGTCTAAGTCAAACTGAAGAGAACAGTTCTTAGTGGGTTAGTGTCGAGCTGACAAGTAAATGAAATGTTAACTGTTGTAGTACATAGCGCCATCTATCGGCAGGATTTGTCAATCTTAGGATGGAAATTCCCATCAATCTAGTGAAAGACTACTACCATTGGTCACCATATCGTCTACAACACGTTCGTGGATAATCCTCCCGGTGAAAAAGGAAAATCTTGAAACTGTTTCCTCAGTCTGACCATGACCAATCCATATACGTTTTGTCCTACTAGGACTCATCAGTATGGCTATGGGTCCAAGTCAGACTGAAGAGAACAGTTCTTAGTGGGTTAGTGTCGAGCTGACAAGTAAATGAAATGTTAACTGTTGTAGTACATAGCGCCATCTATCGGCAGGATTTGTCAATCTTAGGATGGAAATTCCCATCAATCTAGTGAAAGACTACTACCATTGGTCACCATATCGTCTACAACAAGTTCGTGGATAATCCTCCTGGTGAAAAAGGAAAATCTTGAAACTGTTTCCTCAGTCTGACCATGACCAATCCATATACGTTTCGTCCTACTAGGACTCATCAGTATGGCTATGGGTCTAAGTCAGACTGAAGAGAACAGTTCTTAGTGGGTTAGTGTCGAGCTGACAAGTAAATGAAATGTTAACTGTTGTAGTACATAGCGCCATCTATCGGCAGGATTTGTCAATCTTAGGATGGAAATTCCCATCAATCTAGTGAAAGACTACTACCATTGGTCACCATATCGTCTACAACAAGTTCGTGGATAATCCTCCCGGTGAAAAAGGAAAATCTTGAAACTGTTTCCTCAGTCTGACCATGACCAATCCATATACGTTTCGTCCTACTAGGACTCATCAGTATGGCTATGGGTCTGAGTCAGACTGAAGAGAACAGTTCTTAGTGGGTTAGTGTCGAGCTGACAAGTAAATGAAATGTTAACTGTTGTAGTACATAGCGCCATCTATCGGCAGGATTTGTCA